>VDFB02375143.1:92351-114311 GCA_007258455.2 Sequoia sempervirens
CTTCACAAGTTAATGTAATAATAATTAATGTAATTGTTGCGACTATATTAAGGCAGAGATTTTCTTTTTTTATGTGGTAGGGGTGTCCCCACGATTCAGGCCTCGCAGAGTTATGATAACGTAATTTTGGAGTGTACGGTCTTGAATAGTTATTCTAATTCCGATATTGCTATAAGGATTCAACCGTGTAGTTTCAAGTCAAACTCATTGATCCATGTTTCATGAGTAGTGGTTCAACAAGAACCCATCTCTCATGAACAAGAACCCATCTCTCATGATATCGAATGGTCCACTTAGCACTCATTGCATCTAGGTGATGCTCACAGAGGTGAAGCACTAGTCCGTCCCGGGAGGTCACCCATCCCAGTACTGCTTGATATCATGAGAGATGGGTTCTTGTTGAACCACTACTCATGAAACATGGGTCAATGAGTTTGACTCGAAACTACACGGTTGAATCCTTATAGCAATATCATAATTTGACACGCTGTGGAAAAATACCTCCTACTTATCTATTCTAATTCCGTTTAAGCATAATATCATGTCTTAAAGTGGTTTTCATTATTTATTAAGTAATAATTTTTCATAATATATAATTTGATTTTTATTTTTTTAAAATCTTTATCAAATATAAATCATTCATATTTTTTATTATTTATTATAATAAATATAATTTGAACATATACCTATCAATAATATTTTATTCTTTGCATATATTTGAATTAATATATTTTTGTTTATTGAAACATAGATATTGATATAAAAAAATTCATCAGCATTTGCTATTTTTATCACTATCTCAAATAGTAGTCATTATTTTTTTAGCAAACCTATGTTAATTAAAAAATAGAAAGAATATATTATTTTAATAAAAATGAAAATAAAGATATGTGTATATGTATGTATGTATGTATGTATTATTTATAGGGAATACTTGAGTTAGTTGTTTGTAAAGATATTGTTTTTAATCAACGAACCACATTTTACATTATTTTTAGCATTTTATTACAAAAATGATAACAAAATTACCTACAAATGAAATAAACAAATACTATTAATGTAGTTTCTTTTATCTTTAAATATAACTATTTATGTCTACCTTAAACTAGCTTCTTTCTATTAGATTAATATATGGATTGACTTAGCTTTTGTAACTAAGAGAATTAAAATTTGATACAAAAACTAGCTTCTTTCTATTAGATTAATATATGGATTGACTTAGCTTTTGTAACTAAGAGAATTAAAATTTGATACAATATAATTTAAAGGTCAAATAAATGCACTAAAGAGGAAAATAGAAGAATGTGACTTTTGTAATTGGATAAGTTAAATATTGTTATCTTGAAATTTTGATGGTATATAGTTTCAAGTTTCAAGCCTTTCATAAGTTGATCTAATGGCCTCATGTATACCTACATCACTAAGTTGCCTTGCTTGAGCTTGTATTTCAACCCTAAATTTGTAATGTTAAAGTGTTTAAGGGTATAAATGATTTTAGGGAGAATTATATCTTGAGAAAAGTAAAAATTTCTAAGGAAAAAGAGTCAAAATGTTCATTTGCTTGATTTTTTGAGGTTTACTTGCACCATGTTGTTTTTTTGTTGTTCTACCATTGGACCCTAAAACCCCAATAGTTTATCCTTCTTTAGAGGTTTTTAGGTTTTCATGTAGCCTTGCAATTTCTACTCAACACCATCTAGAATCTAAAAACATGAAAGTATGCATTATGCTAGAGATTTGGACTCTCCAAGAATCTTTACAATTGTTAGTAAGTTTCTTCTTTGGTCTCAAAGTTTGAAAGAATATTTAAGGGGCCAAATATTTAGAGTTTCTAAGAAAATCCATAATCTTGTTGACATGCTTCTCAATTAGGTATCACCTTATAGCAATACAAAATATATGAATTTAGAATTTTGAAGCACCCTTTGACCTATTACATAATTTCTCTTGGGCCTTGAAAACCTATGTGCAACTTTATTTTGTGTAGTTTCCCTTTCTCTTTCTAACCCTACTCAAGTGCACCCTAGTCCCACAAACTTGATAGCAAAACTAAAAAATGATCATTTCTTGTGCATGCAAAAAAGTATAAAAAACTTTGATTGCTTATGTCATTTTCAACATTAAACATGGTATTTTGTTGCATGCAAGTGATCATTTTACATCCTCAACTTACCACAAACCTTGTAGCACCATTCTTTCTCATGCTATATCAATTTTGTACTAAATTCATGTGTATCGTTACAAAGTAGATTAAATGGAATGAGGATTTCAATCCACTTTGAATCTTGTTTGAGTTGTCAAATTTTCATAGCTTCCACTTTAACTTGTAGCCACACTGAGGGGATTTATCTATTTTGGGAAGTTCCCTATGATTATCTAAGTATCCTCCACCCCATCAAGCCACTATTTTATTTATTTTTCATTGCTACAACCTCTATTGTAAGAGTTAGGGATTTTCTAATGTTTTTAAATTTATTCAAAAATTGCAATATCTCTTCGTTTTAGAGATTTACACTTTCATTACACCCTATATCTACTGCAACCTTACTTCCCCACCCTAAAAGCCTACATAAGTGTATAGTCCCAAAGTTTTCAAATTTACTTACACATTTGCATAAATTATGAGTGCATTTGAACCCCAACTGTACTCACATCCATGTTCTCTAAGGTTTTCAAAATTATAAACCAAATTTAAACCTCCTACTAAAATATATTTAGAACCCAAAACATTGCTTTCATATCTATTTCATAGTTTTAAAATCTACACACACTTTTGCATAATGACCTAACTACATCCAAACCCTTAAACCCTAAAATAAGATAGAAACCAATGCATTTGGAATTTCCAAACAACTCGCCTAAATCTAGAGCTTAAAATGTTTACTAGCTACAAAATTATTAGATTTTCCCCTATACTTCTAGAATCAAAGATTTGTATCTCACTTCATGTAATCTATAAAAAATTAAATATGAATGTAAAGGGGTTGTTATACTTTCCAAGATCATATGAGAGAAATCCAAAATTTATAGGTAGATTGCAATTGTTTGTTCCTCTAATTGATTTCCTAATTATCTCTAAAGGTAAGCCAAATCTTATAATAAGACTATCATATCAGTGACCAATGAATAGGAGATAACTAACCAACTATGGGTATGTTCACAAAGATGGGGGACCAAAAAGTGCCGACTCCACCTTTTTAGCCCCCTATAGACCTAAATGTGAGTGTCTTATAATATGGTAGCATTATAATGTGCTCATGTTTAGGTTTGGATTGACTGAGCCTCAGGTTCAATAAATCCATACCATAATTCAAGTGTGTCATAACACATTCACATTATGGTCAACTTAGATCATAATTCAAGTGCATTATAATGCACTCACATTATGGTTTGTTGACCATAAAAATAGAAAATATGAATCTCATTTTTCATTTTTATCTTTTTCATTATAAACTCACGACCTACAAGCACATTGAAACACACTCACATTCTTGGAGACCCTATTATTTTTCGCTTGTTATCCAATTCATCGCTAAATTGTTGCCATGACAATGTTGAGGTCAAAGAGATAGTATTTTAGTTATTTTGTGTAAAATTTGTTTTAAATAGATAGATTCAATTAGTGTTCTTAGTGAAATTTACTTAATTTTCAAGAGTTGAGAATGCACCACCAAATGATCAAAACCTTGATTCACCTCCTCATCAATACCTTGACATCCTAAAGAACAACCACAACAAGCCTCTCCTTCAATACCTCAACATCCTCCATGAACACAAGATAACATAATAGGGAAAATATAAAATAATAGAAGAGAACTTGAGGGAATAATTTTAAGGTTGAAAGATTTTGTAGCAAAAAAATCCCATAGGTCCACCCTCATCAAATCACTAAAATCAATTATCTCTCACATAGTATCAATGAGTGCAAAAAAAAACAATTGGTCCAACAAGAGAGAAGAATTAAAACAATTTATGTCAACAAACTATCATATGAGCAAGTAAAATAAAAACAAAATTGAAATATGACTTATGTGCCTTATTCACTGAACCATAAACCAATGCACCCTTACATGATGGTTGCAAGAGGTTCCCTATCCATTGGTCCCTGTTGGCATTGGTTGTTGCACTTGTGTTTCTAAGATTGTTCAACATATGTTTGGCATTGTTTGTAATTGATGTCGACACTCAGTTAGGGTTGTCATTGATGCTGTGCCAACATTGGATTTGTTCATGTTCATAATTGGATGTAGTCACATGCCTTGTTTGGATGAGTTGTTGATGTTCATGGTTGGATGGCATGCCTTGTTAAATGACAATTAGAGTTGTATTGTGTATAGTTGCTGACAATAGAGATGCTATCATGATGATATATTAAGATGAGGATTAGCAATAATGTTGAAGTTGGAGAGATGTTTTTGATGGTCTCTAGTATTTTGTATGATCTCTCCTTTTGTTTTCGAGGAAGTATGTGTTGTTGAAAGGAAGTTATAGCCTTTGCATGTTGGTGAAAGTTTTTGTTATAGGAAGTTGCTTTGAAGACTATTTGGGAGAATGCCATGAATTCCTCCGCCTTTGAAGATATGGATTATTAGTTTGGGATTCAATTTCTATGTTCTATAAATGTTGCACTCCTATCTTTTTAGGTGACCAATGTTGTTGAGGAGGTTTTTGATAATTGCAATGGTTTGGCAGTTTTGTTGCTTGTCAGGATTGGTCCAGAAACTACTCTGCATTTCTTCGCATTGATTTTCCTACTCATGTGGCTTGGTGGACATGCTATCAGTGTTTTTGTAATGTCTTAGTTCAATTTTCATGTGTTGATGTTTACCGCAAGTTGGTTTATTAATGTTCCTTCTCATGGTTGTGTATTTTGTGCTTTTTGTGTTGAAGTGTTATGGTTTTTTTGGTTTGTGGTGGTTGTTTGTGGCATGAAATTGTGAAAGAAGTATCTAGAAGTCTTGTTGGATGGTCATGGAACATCTCTTTTTTATCCTCATATCAATCGTTGATCTCTTTGGTGTTGCATATTATTTTGAGTTGGTTTTTAGGAAATTTATGGATGTTTGGCCAATAGGGCTTGTTTTCTTGCTTGCACTATGTGGTTGGCGGTCAGTGTCAGTATTTGAGGTTGTTTTGATATGTATTTAGGTCCTAACCTATCTTGTTGAGAACTGTATTGAGTAAATTCAATTGAAAGTATGTTTTTGGGCTAATTGGTAATGTGTTACATGTATCATATACATGTTTCCTTGTTTTTGACTTGGGTTGTTGTGTGCTAGCATGTGAGTTGTTTTGGATCACATTGAAAGGTATAATAAGTTTTTATTTGGCCCTCTCTAGCTCTTGGAAAGGACCAAATTATATTTTTATGATCGAATTGTTGAGGTTATTATTTTTTTATTTTGGAGAACCTAATTGATGTTTTGAGATCTTTCAGAGGATATAAATGAAATAAAAAATTTATCGCAATGGGTGAGAGTGATGCTCAATGTGTAAATATGGAATGAAGCAGTGAGTCAAGGAAAATAAAAGATAAATGAGCTTTAACACCTTATTCAATAGAGTGTATTTTTAACAAATGTAATTTCATGTTTTCTTCTATCCTGCTATAAGACAATAAGTCTCTTTAGTAGGTCCTTGTAATTTGTATCTTTCCTTGGGGTTTTCCACCTCAATAATGCAAGTCCTTTGTATCTTTCCCTAAGTTTGTGCACCTTAGCTTGCAAATCCTTTCGAGAGCAGTGTGCTTCCTTAGGTAGTGAGCCTTACAAAAATTATAATTCTATAAGCACTGAACTTTCTATATTGAGAGATTTCTCTCTGTGGTTTTTCCCTCCTTTGTTTTTCCATGTAAATATGGTTTTATCTTGTGCATGTGTGTTCATTGCTTTATTTTTTTATTTTATTTTATTTGTTTAAGTATTGTTGATATTTTCATAAGTTGTAGATAATGTTAAAGATTTAATTTGGATATTATTGAAGGGTTTAAGATCTAAAGGGTTTGAGTTTTGAAGATATTGATTCACCCCCCTCTTAGTATCTAGGTGTGTTCAAAAGTTGGTATCAGATCCAAGTTCCTCTATAGAAGCTTAACTGCTTGATGAAAGATCCAAGATGGCACATGATGGAGCTTATAAAGGTCCTAGGTTTGATGGGACAAATTACACCTTTTGGAAATTTAGAATGGAATTCCATCTAAAATCTCTAGGGTTTGGTGTTTGGAAATCTGTCAAGGATGATTATACTGCTCCTCTAGTAGATCCAGCTAAGATCATATTGTATGAGAACAATTCCAAGGCTAAGAATGATATCTTGTGTGGGTTAGCTGATTCAAAACTTTTGAAGGTGATGAATTACAGTTTTGCTAAGGATGTATGGAGAAAACTTAGCACCATCTATGAAGGAGATAATAAATTAAAGCAAGCCAAGATGCAAATCTTCAAGAGCATATTTGTACTGCTAATCTTTTAAGGAATGGAGGCTCTGGACTTGGATTCGTTAGGTTAAACTGATTTGACTCAGGCTCCTTAGATTGAGTGTCCAAGGTCTTTTTTGGGGGTTCTTCATCAATAAATTTTATGATTTAAGGGGATGAAGGTCCTAGGTTTACACATTAGACAGGTAGGGTTCCAAATTTTCTTTGTTTCAATCAGATTGTTTGGGTCTTGATCCTTACACTTTTTAGCTCACTTCATGTCATCTCTTCAAAATGAAATATGAAATTGAATTGATTTGTATACCTTCCAATATCATATAAAAGCTATTCCAAATTTATAGGTAAATTACAATAATGAACATGATGTTCATAAATAATTTCCTAGTCTCAAGGCCTTCCAAATGCACACTTTTAGATTAAAAAAATTATATATGAGAGTAAGGTTAGTAACCATGTGAATATCAACAAATCCTCGATAAGTTAATCTCAAAACATAGTTAGTTAGTATCAAAATGAGAATAAAATGAATAAAGGATTCAACATGTGTTGACAAGGAGTTTAACCTAGTTAGAGATAAAAATAAATGAAGAAAAAGAAACAAATGTAGAGACTCCAGAGAAGAATAAAATGTAATTTAGGATCTCTAAAGTTAAATATTTAGCCTCTTTTGTGCTTAGATAATATTTATCCTACATATGAAAATTTGTATAAAGCAGCAAAATGTTGAACCTTTAGAGCATGAGCCTTCTCATTATGCTACAAAGTTGGTAAAAAAGAAGAAGCCTAATCTTAAAATCAAGTTTTCTTTTTTTCATAAAGAGATTAAATATTTTTAGTTCTAAAATTATCCTCCACAATCTCCTCATGAGAAACTTTATTATCCTCTTAAGGATCCCTCATTAGTATAAAGATCTTCTCCCACCAAGGTTCCTCCCCCCATAAAGCATCCATACGCCAAAGTATCCTTCACCTAAGAAGTATCTCTCTCCTCCTACATAGAGGTTTCCTTCATGATCATCTCAAAGGTCCCCTTTAAAATGAAGCACTCTAAAGGAGCAAGTTGAATATGAATTTGCAACATAGGTAGAATATTCCACTCTTGATTCCTCGTTATGGTTCAATCAAAATCTCAAGAAAAAAACAAAGTCAGAATAAATTTTGTTGAGGATTTCTCAAAGTTAGCATCTCTCTTAACCCATGCACCTCCACCCAAAAAGTAAAAGGTAATATCCTCCATCACCATAGATGCTCAAGGCATGAGATAACTATAAATTGACTTTTCCAAGTATGCAATAAAGAAAAAGGAGAAATCGAAGTATCTAACTACCAAGTTTTTAAGGTGGCACTTGGAGAAAAAATGATGCAATCTAAGAAAGGAAGCATGAAATATTTTGTGGAATCAACATTCCAAAGGATGCATATGGAGGATACCAAATAACAAGTAAAATATAAAGTGAATTATCTCACATCTAATGTACAATATTGGGTTGGTCTTGTTTAGTCTTCCACATCAATTCCACCACTTACATTCATCAATGTTGTAGATGAAGATATACCACCTATTAATGAGATCATTTATATTGTAAAGAAAAATAATTCTTGGACAAATAACTTAATTTTATTAGGGTAAAATCTCATTTATGAAGCAATTGTTCTACACCATAAAATTCATGATGAGTTAAATTCGATAAAGGATCTACTAGAAGCGAAATCTTGATGAAGAGTTCAAGTTGTTGGACTAGAATCTATCTAAAATTGATATAGAAAAGATAGATTTTTTTTAATAAAAAGAGGGTAAAAACTTTATTAAATTGGAAGAGCAATACAAAGCAATAGAATAAACCCATCAAGGGCACCAAAACAACACAAAATTATGTTACACCCAAGAAGCACTTCATATCTTCCATAACCAAATCTTCAAGAGAAAGGGCCAAATCTTCAGGAAGATTGCCCCAATCCACCACATTCCAGGTTCCCATCTGCTCAGAAGCCCACCTAGCCAAGCCATCAGCCACCTTATTCCACTCCCGAGGGATATGACAGAAAGTAATAGAATCTATAGTAGTGCTCAAGGCAACAATTTTCTTGACCACCACTGCCAGCTGCCAGTTCACCTCCTCAAACTCTCTCATTCAAAAGATCAATAACAACCTCAAAATCAGATTCACAAACAATTCTCCTCCACCCTAGAGCACAAGCCCGTTCTAATGCCAAGAGAATGGCTAAAGCCTCCATGAGGTTATTAGATGCTAACCTCTATAAATAGAGAAGAAAACACCACCACTCTTGAACTATCTCTATCAATTCCACCAACACCAGCGTGCCTAGGATTGCCTCTAGAGGAGCCATTAGTATTGATTTTCAACTCCCTTAGAGCAAGGGGACACCAATGACCAGTACAATCAATCCTCTCCCTCCCGCACCCATGACGAACCAGTCTCAAATTTCTTTTTCCCCCTAGAGAAAGCCCCAAAGCACCAACAACTCCTAGATCACCAGGATCCACAAGAACAGACAAGTCACACTTAGCAATCAAAGTTTCTTGAAGGACCCCCAAAATTTTCAACCAAAGCTGACCAACCAACAACTTCCTATCCAAAAAAATCTTCGATTACGTTCCAACCAAATATGCCAAATTATCATACTAGGGCCAATAACCCAAGCAATCAAAAGAAAAGAAGTCCTAATTGAAGGAGACCCTTGAATTTCCCAAAACTCTTTCAAAGAAGAAACATGTCTACATGGAATACACCAAAGATTCCACCAAAAGTTCCAAATGGATTTCACAAAAGAGCAGTGAAAGAAGAGATGAGAAATACACTCTTCATGCCTAGCACACATAACACACATAGAAGGACCCTGGAATCCACACTTCCAAAGATTCTCCTAGGTAAGACATCTTCCTTGCACCACCAACCAAGAGAAGAAATTACACTTAGGCCATGCAAACTTATTCCAAACCTTCTTCCACCATGGGACCTCAGTACTCCCAAACAACTAGGCCTATCAAGAACTATGTAGCCTGAAGCAACAAAATATCTACCCTTTGGATCAAATCCCCAAGCCAACACATCATGCCTAGAGAGGGAACTACAAGCATGCCCAGAAAAAATCCCCGCAAGCTCCTAATGATCCCCATCCATACCACCAGGAGGTCATTCCCTTAGGTCCTTCCACCTAAAAACTCTAGCATGCCCCAAAGTCTGATAAGTTTTTAAGTCAGCCACATGGCTACAACCAACATTAGTGAAAATGTTGACACAAATTCTACAAATGAGGATGATTAGCCAAAATGGGAGGATATCCATCCCAAGAATCATGCTAGAATAAAGCATCCTGACCCTCATTACAAATCCAAAACAACCCCTGCTTGACTAGCTTGGCACCCCTTTTAAGAGTGCCCCAAATCATAGAGCCCTTCCCCTCCAAGCTAAAGTGAGCCACACTAGCACACTCAACCTCACCAAGATATTTTGAGGTAAGGATTTTAGCCCACAACTAATGCTAAAGAGAACACCAATTCCAATAGGATTTATCAGCTAAAGATTTCCCATTCAAATCAGTCTTGCACAGCCCCAACCCACCTTCCTGCTTCAGTCTACAAATAATATCCCACTTTACCAAGCTCCACTTTCTATGCAAGATATTGCTCAACCAAAGGAATTCCTAGATAGTCTTTCAAAATATTTGATAAAACTAGAAGGTGTAGAAAGAACAAAGCATCTATATGAAGGAAGAGTGTGCACCATAGACTTCAAAAGAGTCACTTTGCCAACAAAAGAAAGCCACTTGCAAGTCCAATGACTGACTAGATTCTGAAGCTTATTAATAATCCCCTACCAAAAAATTTTAGGAAGCGAGAAAATAGCAATCAGGATGCCAAGATAAACCAAAGAAAGAGTGCCAATCTGAAAATGAAGAATACCAGCAATCCTCCTTTGAATAATCTTAGGAGTATTAAAAAAAAAAGATAAAAGACTTCCCTTCATTAATACGTTGACCTGAAGCAGCCTAGTAACAATCTAGAATACTTTGCCAACTAACATCCTCCTCAACCTTGGCATGAACCATGAGAGCAGTATCATCCACAGACTACAAATGAGACTAAGAAGGAATATTATTTCCCCAATTCCACCCCTGGATTAGGCCACACTCCACCCGAGATCTTATAAACCTCCCCAAGCCTTCAACAAGAAAAATAAACAAGTAGGGAGACAAGGGATCCCCTTGTCTGAGTCCCCTAGAGGCCCCAAACAACTCAGAAGGTTCACCATTAATCAACACCAAAAAGGATTTCAAAGTGACGTAGCTCTTGAACCACTCAATCTAATCACCAACAAAAACAAATGCTCCCAGAATCCTAAATAAGAAGGCCCAATTAACACAATCATACGCTTTAGCCATATCCAACTTAATGAACATGGCTTTTTCTTTAGAACTCGCCATAGAATGAATGGTCTCAGGAGCAATAATGACACCATCCAAAATATGCCTACCAATAACAAAGCCTCTTTGTTCCTCTGAAATTATCTTGCATAACCAAGGTTTCAATCGCTCTGCAATCAAATTTGTAATTATTTTATAAAGCAATAGGCCTAAAATTGTCTAAAGTATTATCCCCATCCTTCTTTGGTATGAGGGCTAAAAAAGTAGCATTCATATATTTTAACATTTGTTTGTTCATGAGAGATTCCTGAACAACCGCCAAAAGGTCCAACTTAATCGCTTCCCAAAACTCTTGAAAGAATTCAGTAGGAAGCCCATCAACCCCTGGGGCTTTTCCTTTTTTCATCTAGAACACAACATCTTCAAGCTCTGAAAGAGAGATATGACTAAGCAATGTTTCATTCATTTCTCTAGTAACCAAAGACGGTATGCTACCCAAAATCAAAGTTTCATCCTCCTCCGTAGGAGGGGAGTCCTCTGATAACAAAGTAGAAAAGAAGCAAACAAATTCAACAGAAATAGAAGCAGAAGAAGAAAAAGTCTCTCCATTCTCTTATACAAAAGAAGAGATAACATTACCTTGCCTTCTATCCTTCATTGAGTTGTGAAAAAAGTAAGTATTTCTATCTCCAGCCTAGAGCCACTCAATTCTAGACTTTTGTTTCCAAAAAATCTCCTCCCTTAACTCCCATTCTTCCACTTCCTTCATCACAGTTGCTTCCATCAACCCAAGCTCCTTTGTGAAACCTTGGTCTTGAATTTTCCTAGTAATTAAGTCCAACTGAGTCTAGGCATTCTGCTTTGCTTGGAAAAGGTTACCAAAATGCTATATAGTCCAACACTTCAACTTATACTTCACAAATTAAAGCTGCTTAGAGAAGGAGTACATAACAATACCATACACCAGCCTCCCAAGACACCACCAGCCAGGAAGTAAGTCATGGAGAGAATCATCCCGGAGCTACATAAGCTAAAACTTAAAAGACTACTTTATACAACACTGAGGTAACACATCAACAAGCTTGATTGGCCAATGATCAAAACCCTGACCATCCAAAATCTCAGAGCTAGTCACCCACCTATCCCTCATCCAAAAACTAGAAACCAAGAATCTATCTAATCTTTCAAAAATAATTGCTTCCCCACTTCTCCTATTATTCCAAGTGAATACCCCATTAGCAAGCTTGATATCAACCAAGTTCAAAAGCGCAATATTATCTGTAAGAGAACTGAAGTAGGATCCAGATGGGAATTTCCTCCCCTCTTCTCCTCCAAAGAGATGACGACATTGAGATCCCTAGCCAAAATCCAAGGAAGATAAGGATCCAAAGACCTCACATATCACACATGGACAACAAAAGCTTACCTTGAAATTCATTTGGAGCATACAAATTTTAGAAGAGAACTCTCTCCCTTGACTCAAGATGAGAAACCACGCAAGAAATCGAACCTCTGCAAGAGAACCACCAAACTAGTCTAACTCTCTGTGGATCCCACAAACAAGCCACCCCACCAAAACTACCAGATGCCCCAACACATTGGCAATGACCTCAACTCCAAATCTTCGAAGCCACTCCCAACACACTATCAACAGATAACTTAGTTTCCTGAAGAAAAACCATATCAGGGGAATGAGATCGAATCAAATCCTGAATAGCCTTTTGTTTAGGGATGTTATTCATACCCCGCACATTCCAAGAAAGCACAATCATCATTGAGGCTGGGAAATGTGAGCATTAATAGTCTTCACCAAACCTAACTCCACCAATGTCTCACTAGTTAACTTGACCTTTTCCCGATCCTTCTTTCTACCCACCTTAAGAGGTTTCTCAAGAGCCCCTTTCTTGGGGGTCTTTTGTTGCAAACCTAAAGAAGGGGAAATAGCCTTATTTTTACCTGGGTTAGAAGTACCCCACACCTCAGAGAGAAAACCACCAGCATCAGTGGACCCACCAAAAGCCTCCATCATCAAACCAGTCGCAACCAAAGCATGGTCTGGAGAAGGCACTACATTAACCATTTGAGAACCCTGCATCCTAAGCTGAACCAAACTTGGAGGCCCAGTGGACTAAACCCTAGGCACCTCCTTAACCAAAAAACCCACTAATCTCTACAACACCTCCTGAAAACCATCCTTTTGGACCAAATCTTTCAACACCTAAAAACTGTTAAAATTTTCCTCCTCCTGCCTATCCCCAAAGGTTCTCTTTTAGCCTTGACTATGATTACGAGACTTAATTGGGAAAAATCCTTCTTTATCAACCCCCTTCCCTACATGGGAGCTTTATCCTTGTCTTCTTTTGAATCAAGTTGAGAAGGAACATTACTTGTACTAGCAGAACCAAGAGCATGGGGACACCTCCATTGGAGATGACCATATTCATGACATAGCTAACACCTAAAAGGTAGTGTCTCATAATCTAACAACTAATTCCAAGAGCAAGACCCAACAGTCATATCAATAGAATCTGGTAATGGCTAGCTCAAATAAATTTCAACACAAACACTTGCATAAGAAAAAATTCTCGTATTCAGAGTTTACTGAGAGGAACCAATAGGTTTTCCTAGCAACAACACAATCGACTGCAATATGTCACTTCTCCAGCATTCAAGTGACAATTGAGGGAGACAAACCCAAACTGGGACTCTAGAAGGTAACTCCTCTGCCAAGATAAAACCAACATGCCATGGTTTGATGAAGAGACCCACTTGATTATAGAAGTACAAACCTCCTTCAAAGGCCATGTTCTGATCAAAGACACATGAGAAGTCCACCATAAAGAAGTTATTAGTAGCCATCAAAATATCAAAATAACCTTTCGAGTTTCATGTCTTCTGAATCCAAGTATCAAGAAATGGGAGAGAAACCCTCATCTCCATGAACTTACAAATCAATACATGGTTGCAATAGTAATCAATATCATTAGATTTTGACTCTGATTGTATAACTAAAACTAGCCGCTCTTGGGCCCTCTTCAAACATCCATTCACCTTTTGCAATTTAAGGGCTCCATTCTGAACCACACCCAATCCAGAAGAAGACTAATTGGGAATTCTGGTATCCACCCTAGCCATAGAAGAATCGAGACCTGCTATATATCCAAGGGCATATGTAATTCCATTTAAACCAAAAGAATGAGGGCCCAAGCTTCCCCCACTCACCAGGTCGAAACCAAAGAATGAGCCCAAAGTGGGTGCACAAATACAAGTGCAAGCAACACAAAAGAAGAAAAATGACCTCTCCCTAAGTGCACGGAAAGCATAGACTAGAGGGCACACTCAAAGAAGAGGAATCGGGTGCCCTAGCCCGCCTACTCATGAAGGTCGTCGCCATCAATTCTCCTCAAATACATATTAAATCTTACCAAAGACAGATTTTGATGCCCTTGTAACATAGGTATTTTTTGGTGGATTTTATCTTGGGTTACCTATTGAATGACATAATAAATATTTTTGGTCAATGTATTCTTTACCAGGGCCTCTCCATTGGATCTCATTTGATCCACTTGAGTGTTTCTAATTACAATAGCTCTTTTTGAAATTATATAAATTTAACACTCAAGCACCTCTTTAATTTTTTTTCCATGAGCCTAGGCAACTTGGACTTGGATACATGAATTTTTTAGACCTTTTAAAATAAATATTTTCTTAACAAATGATTCTTCTAAGTGATTGATCATGGATAAGGGCTAAGTTCACACAAATTTGGTATGCTTTCAAATGAAGAATCTATTTAGTATTTCAAAAATATAAACTCATCATTGTTCTTATGTTCTTCTATTGATTCACACTTATGTATACTAAATCAATGATTTCCTCAAATATTATGCTATATAGTTAGATGTGAGCTAATAGACTTGCCTTGTAAGTTGAACACTTGTAGAACCTTATTGTGTATTGGGAAGATGTGCACTATAGTGTTGTATGCATGCCATTTTTCTACTCTAACATAGGTCCTTCCCATCACTAAGAGCATAGATGTGGTCACAACCACAATGATCATGCCAAATGTAATTCACACGAGTCCTATGAATCTCCTCAACATTGAGGACATGGATGGTCTTAGAAAACACATGTTCACTTCTCCTTTTGTCAATATCATGGCATGACACATCTAATTGGTCTAATAATGGCAAGGTTTTCATTTGAGTTCGATGATCATTTCTCCATTGAGAGCTACTCCTCAACTTGAAGAAGAAAATGAAGAAGGTTTCATTATATGAGATGGGGACTTGTTGTCAATATCCATGACCTCAGGAGTGGCTAGAGCAAGCTTGGTGACCATGATTTTCCTCCACCTTCTACTAGATCTATAGCTCTTGTTGAATAGTGGTTTAATTGCTTATTATATTGTCTCATGTTTTTATGTGTTAAAGTGTTCTTTGACTAGACTTTAGGTGTGTCACTCTTCCAATTCCTTTTTTTTTAATGTGAATATGATGTGATATATTATTTTGTCTCATATTTTAATAAATTTTATTTAAAACTTTACCTTGACTAAATTTTGATATTTGATATAATTTCACTCATTTTTTTTCATGAATGTAATATAATATGCATCTTTATACAAAATAACATATAAAACACTAATTTAATATAAATAAATAAAATACAAAATAAATAAATTTACATAGAGTTAAAAGATGTTAGATTTCCATAATCCATACTGAATAACGTGTTGTTTGTGGATTCAAATGAGCGAGAATTGTTTGCATCAATATTTTAGATCACACCCTATAATTATGAGATTTGTATACCTAGTGACAAAACACATTACTGGCCTTAATGTTCTTAAAAAGTTCAGCGTATAAGCGATCGTACAAGACGCGTCCTCCTGATACTATTTTTTGGAAGGAAGCGGAGAATACGTCATCCTTAAATGTGCGAGAAGCTTAAGATGACGAATGTGTACCGAACTGGTCTACTGTCGACGCAGTTTTGTCCTCAGAAAGTCCCCATGAAAATCGCATTTCCAGCATTTTATGGTCAGGCACACGTTTTATATGCGTGCGAAAATATGTGGTTACAATTGGCTGTTTTTGTAAGACCAAGGGAAGAGTAAAAGGATAAATTGAACCCACCGTAGCAATGGAATGCGCCAATGCTTGTGAGTGTTTTCCTAGAGAAAAGGAGAACTAATGAATAGGTAGAGCAATGGCAACCATAAGGTACATCAAAGCCACTCTTGTTTTTCTTCTGGCGGTGTCTCTGCTTCGTTTCAGTGCAGAAGAAGAGGAGGCCAAATTTAGATGCAGTCATAACATGAAGAGTAAAGGGAAGAAATCATCTGAAATGGGCAGCTGTATCATCAGGACAGCGTTTGCCAGGAAGGGCTTCAGTCCGCTTATTGTTGTCACTTTTGCGGTCTACGCAGGCGTTGCACTATTTTGGGTGGCTTTCGCGTATCTGTTTTTGAAGTACATTAAGATTTTCTCGGGTTCCACCGATGACTTTGGCGAATATGACATAATGCCGCGCCCCAGGATTCGATCGCGGAACCATGGGTATTGGGTAGTAGGGACTTTCTTCACAGTTGATACAAGGAATCGTCTTTTGACGTACTTTAAATAAATTTATGTTTCTTCTCATTCCGATGTTGAGAGAAATAAGGAATTGTCTGATATTTGCATTGTTAATTGATATTGCAAACTGGTTTTGTATGACTTCGTTTGTTATTACATAGCCTTCCTTTTTTATCTTTTACTCCATTTGTGGATTCGCTACATACCTTTTCTGCTTGTTATGCTCTTGCTTTTATGAAAGGAATTGCAGGCGTGAAGCTTGACGGTCAATCTTGCTAAGTTTCAAGTATGACGTTTAAATTTTATTTATGCGTGTTGAAAAGTTTAATTAAATGGGAGAAAAAACCAGAAGATAGTTTGCCATGAATTCTTCAAAGGAGACTCAAATAATCGGTTTAGGGAACGGTACGCATGCATTCCAAGCACTTTGGGTAATGTCTAGTTATTTGAGACTGTGAGACTTTAAGAAGTTTATTGCTCAAGTGTTAAGGGGTCTGTAGTGGGTAGGGTCTAATGGTGGGTATAGAAGTAGGTCAGAGTGGGCTCCATAGTAGGTAGGCTTAATATCAAATAAACTTACATTTAATATCCAATTTCACAACACTTTTATCCATAAAGTACACAAATTGACAAATCATATGATGGTATGCAAGATTTTTGGATAAACTGTGTGTGATTTTTATATCATCAACGTTTCGGATCATACTCCATGATACATCATTCGTATCACTCTACTGCTAATCATCCTGATGATGGATCATGGAGTATGATCCGAAACGTTGATGATATAAAAATCACACACAGTTTATCCAAAAATCTTGCATACCAGCATCATGGACTGTGGAAACAAAATGTTATTAAATCATATGATGCCACATCAACGTACCAATAATACATGACTTAGTGACCCACTATCGGTCTCACCTTCTTTTTGGGCCTTTTTGGATACCTTGACAAAAAGCATGCTGATGTGGCATCATATCTGATGATGTGGCCTTGAAACTAATTTTTATAAGAAGGGGACTTGCCAAATAAGTTGTACAAATTTGGGAGTGATATAAAATTTTCACAAAGGACTTTGAGAAGCGCAAAATTAGGGTGGCCCACTATAGGCCCCTCTCCCTTAGTTGTCATGGATGAAAGAGCACAACGGTGGTTGATGAAAGAAGTGCACAACAACGATAGACAAAGCTATAGGGTTCTAAATTATTTTGAAAAAATCAACAAGCGTTTTTAGATTTTTTTTCCAACCCATCCTACCATTTTACCAAACATATTGTCTATCTTTAGAATGCATTTTTTATCTTATTTATTAATTAATTGAAAATCATAATATAATGGATTTTTTATTTTCAATTAATTAATTAATATGGTCAAAAGTATATTATGGAGGTTGGATAAACATTTCCAAAAAATTATAAATAAAGTAAAAATTCTTTTCAAATATCTTTATTCTATTTTTAGGTGGTGCAAGATCATTTGTAGCCCTGCATAAAAAAGTAACATAAAATTAAAGTAAAACAAACTTGCATAATAAAACAAACTTCTTTATTATATATCACTTCAATCTTTTAATTAAAATTTAATTATAATATATTCAATTAAAAATATCTTTTGAATTAGTTTTAAATGTATATATAAATACAATTGTTTGATAATTAATTCAAAATATTTTCATAATAAAAATTTAAAAAATCAATAAAAAATAAAATCATAAACCTGAAAAATGTGCAAAATATTTTTTCTTGAGATCAAACTCTCAAGAAAAGAAACAAAGTCATTATAATGGTTGTTAGGGATTTCTCAAAGTTAGCGTCTCTCTTTACCCATGCTACCTCCACCCAAAAAAGTCAAATGTGATATCCTCGATTACCATAGATGCTCAAGACATGAGACATCTAGAAATTGACTCTCCCTTATGCAATAAAGATGGAGAAATGGAAGTATTTGACTACCAAGTTACTAAGGTGGCACTTGGAGAAAAAATGATGCAATCTAAGAAAGAGAGTATGAATTATTTTGTGAAATCAACATTCCAAAGAATGCATATGGAGGAGACCAAAGAATATAACTAAAATAGAAAGTGAATTAGCTCACATCTAATGTACAATATTGGATTGGTCTTGTTTATTCTTCCACATTACTTCTTGTCGGAAATAGGATACCATTTAATTGCAATCCTAAACATTATTTATTTCATGTGTCTCATAAGTCCTTGGAAAGTGTTCTCAAACACTAGGATTAGAGAGAGATTATTTTTGGATGAAATAATCATGTTAATTGACATTTGTAATTAATTCTAAACAATAGGAGCATGTGAGGGTATCCAAGATGAGTTCCTAAATAATAGGAGCACATGGGTCACCCACATGAAATGTGGAACTCACTTTGAGTTAAGTTAACTGTTTGGAGTAAAAGATAACACTTTTGAATACATGTAAAGATCCTCAGAGTTAGGGTTTGATGTTTACATGCATGAAGTTCAATTCAGTTAAGATCAGTTCAGTTTAGTTCAGTTCAAAATCAGTTTTATTGCAGGTTGTGAAGAAGATTTGTTGAAGGAAAAAAAAGCATCTCAAACGAAAATTGGAGTTATTGTAATCTACTTCAAAGATTAAATAATACATTGATTCTCGGTGGAGTTTTTTCTTGAAAGGGTTTCTCCACAGTATATGTTTGTGTATCTTTCTAATATCCTGTCTAATTCTTCTACAACTTCTATCTTCATTCTACAAATGGAAAAATGGATTAATTAGATAATCACCCCCAAAGAATCTATAACAAAAGAAAGCATATTTAGATCAACAATCTTAAAGTTTTACAAAGTATTAAGCTAAGAAAACACCTCAATTTTCAGCATTTGGTATCAAAGTTGAGGTTGGGTAGAGTATTGGGACGCCTTTCTCTTAAAAGATTGAAGGTTTTTTTACTGTAGTAGGAGATTTTACTATTTTTGTTATTGCTGATTTTGGAAAATAAGTTTGTTACAAGAGGTATATATTCTTGCTTTAGAGGATGTTTATCATGTGTCATTGAGAGCTTGGATTCACAGGTTTGTTGTGAGCTTATGATAGAAATGTGGTTTTGGGGTAAAGGCACAAAGTTGTGTCACACTTTCAGCCAACTTATCAACACAACTGAATTTAAGTATTTCTAACTAAAAATCAATTTTGGTCAAACATATGATCTAGTAAGATTCATTATAGCTAAGTTAGATGCTTCCACAACTTTTTCAACTAAAATTGTTGGCTAAAAATATATGGAGCGCCACTTTGAGTCCAATTTACCAAAAAAATAAAATTAAAATATATTCATGCACTAAAATTTCAAGTTATAAAATATACACAAAAAATTTGAAAGAAAAAAATTACTATAAAAAGTTTGACGTCCCATACAACTTCATTTTTCAGCATTTTATCACCAACTAAATTATAGTTTTAATTTATTAAAAACTTGTTTAAAATAATTTTTAATTTTTTTAAAAAAATACAAACGTAAAATATACTAAAAAATACATATTTTACTAGTTTACATCATTTCAAAATTCAAAACACATATGCCACTTTTTAGTGATTCAAGATTAAAAATTGGATCAACGTTGGCCATTTCCTTTATAAAGTGTGGCACAGGTTTGTGCTTTTACACTTTGATTATGCTCATCATGATGTCATGGGATTGCTCAACATCACAGTTTAGTGGGTGCATTTGGAAATGAAGTGGATTCTTGGTTGTTGGATGGTTTTATTATTATGTCATGGTATACTCTTGATTAGCAATTTAGAGTTGTGGCATGGTACATGTTATGATAATTTTGATCATGAGGAAATGTCTGAAATTCCATATGCTTTTGACAATGATGGTTTGATGTTTATCTTGTTGCCATGTATAGCTCGGTATCACAGTTCAGTGGGAGCTTTGGTAGGATATAGTGATCTTCATGAAGAGGATGGTAGTCATGATGCCATGTGTGACTCGGTACCATGATTCAATGGGAGTTGTTGGCAATGACATGGATGCATCATTGGTAAGGTTATCCTCATGTGATTGGGGATATGGTTTTTTCTTGGTTTAGAGTGGTTGTTGTTATGTCATGGTTTACTCTTGTTGCATTTAGAGTTTGGCATGGTTCTCTTGAGACTAGGATGTTTAAGTGTGTTATGGTGCATGTGTTCTCCTAGGAGGAGATGGTTAGATCATGGATGTCATGTTTATGTTCAAGATTGGAACTTTGACATTGATCTTGTGTAGTTCTCTTAAGTATTGGGTACATTAATCATTTGCTTGATTACTTCATGATAGTGCTATGTTGCATTTGGAGTTTGGCATGGATTGGTTGTTTACAGGTCCTCATGGATACTTGGAGAAATAGGTGAGGCTTGAGTTCTCTTATGGTAAGAGATATATATCAGAATAGTTACCAGTAAGAAAAGCTATTTTTCAATAGAAAAGATCGAGGAACCTACACCTTGGTTGAACGTGACTTCAATGCACTTGACGGTTTCACATGCCTCCAAAGAGGTTGTTTGGATATAGAGGCTTGGGAAAGGTATTGGTTTTAATTACAAGTAAGTTAAACTTGAATGTGATAGTTAGAGTGCTATGTGTTTAGCCAAAAATCCTATGTATCATGCTCATACTAAGCATGTTGATGTTAAGTATCACTTTGTGCAAGAAATGGTTGAGAGTGGGAAGGTATTAATTGAGAAAGTCGACAATTTAATTAATGTTATAGATTATCTTATGAAACCAATTCCTTCAGATAAGTTCTCTTGGTTTTAATCATTTGCTTGAAGCTTCATGATTATGCAAGTTGCATTTGAAGTTGTCATGGATTGATTAGTTGGTGCAAGAAGGCCATTGGCCTTAAGTTCTGTACTTGATTTATAATTATTCCTTCTTTATAATAATTGCAATGTATAATGTCAAGTGGGATAATGTTGGAAACATGACACCATTTAATTGCAATCCTAAACATTATTTATTTTATGTGTCTCCTAAGTCCTTGGAAAGTGTTCTCAAACACTAGGATTAGAGAGAGATTATTTTTTGATGAAATAATCATGTTAATTGAAATTTGTAATTAATTCTAAATAATTGGAGCATGTGAGGGTGTCCAAGATGAGTTCCTAAATAATATGAGCACATGGGTCACCCACATGGAAGGTGGAACTCACCTTGAGTTAAGTTAATTGTTTAGAGTAAAAGATAACACTTTTGAATGCATGTAAAGATCCTAGGAGTTAGGATTTGATGTTTACATGCATGAAGTTCAGTTAAGTTCATATCAGTTTAGCTTAATTTTGTTAAGTTCAAAATCAATTTTATTGCAGGTTGTGAAGAAGATTTGTTGAAGGCAAAAGAAGCATCTCAAGCAAGAACTGGAGTTATTGTAATCTACTTCAAAGATTAAACAATACATTGATTCTTGGTGGATTTTTTTCCCGAAAGGGTTTCTCCATGATATATGCTTGTGTATCTTTCTAATATTATGTCTAATTCTTCTACAACTTCTTTCTTCATTCTGCAAATGGTAAAATGGATTAATTAGATAATCAC
>VDFB02375144.1:0-26119 GCA_007258455.2 Sequoia sempervirens
GAACAACTTTCGAGTTCAAGTACGCCTTCAATGTTCGGTTCCATAGCTTTCCTTCCTTCGTCCACATCCGACTCACCTCCATCCGATTCAGATCCGGAGGAAGCCAATTCTTCACTCACAACCTGGTTCTTCAAGTCAATGACATACTTCCCCCCATTGTTCTCGATCGAAAGTGTGTTCCTCTTCCAATTATGATTTGCCTTTGCCGCTATTAGCCATCCTCTCCCAAGTAGTGCATCGTATGTTTTCCTTTGTAATGGGATGACGACAAAATTTAGCAAAAACTGTTGTGTGCCAATCGTCACCTTCTGCGCCATCAGTGTTCCCAACGGCTTGATACCATGTTGATCAGCACCCACCAGTTGGAATGTCGGCGGCCAAAGTGTAGGCTTCCCGAGACTCTTCCATGTGTCTTCAGGTAGTACGTTGACTCCTGATCCTCCGTCGACGATAGTATTTGTCAAGATATTCCCTTTGATCTCCATATGCACGACCGCTGGCATCTTTCCGATGTTTGCTGTGAGCAATACTGGCTCGATTGTTTGTTCACCATACGGTGGCAGTTCTGGTATCAATTCTTGCCTTCGTTCCTCCAATTACGGTTGCTTGCCATCCCCGACGACGTTTGTGATTGCCAGTCCCCAACTGCGGCATAGTCTGGAGAAGGTCAGTTACTTTTATTGGTATGGTGGTCTGCAGTACCTGCTGTATGATGTTGGTTTCGGCCTCCGACCCATTGAGCTCCAAAAGGTGCTTTGTTTTCCTTACATCATCGCTAGTTCCACTTCGGTTTTTGCTTCCTTCATCCTTTGTTCTCCGTACATGGATCTGGGTAAGTGGCCTTTTTTGCTTGTGCTCTGGTGATCGCCAGTACCTCTTGTTCTTCTACTTCCAGCATATGGATACCCTTTTGCTTCGGGCATTCATTATCTTCATGATTGCCTGGTCCACACCACTTACACAATCTCCCTCCCGAACATTGACCGTTCTGGCAGTCCCTGGCGAAGTGGCCCCATTCGTTGCACTTCCTGCATTGGATCATAGGCCTTCCTTTTGCATCGTACTGTATCATGTTTCTCGGACTTCTATTGCTTCTATAACCTCTAGGGGATGCATTGCTATTGTACTGGGGCTTTGGTGGTGTGTTCGGCGGTGTCGACGATTCTCCCTGCGCGAAGAGTACTTGTGCACTTCTGGCTTTTAAGTTGTATGGGCATTCCTTGACGGAATGTCCCATCATAGCGGATATCGCCAAAATAAGTTCTTGGACGGTTAGCCGATGCTGACCTTCGCGTTAAGTACATATAGTTCTCTGGCGGCTTCTCGTGTTCTCTTCAGAAGCCTTCAATTCTTTCATCATTAGCATCATATCTTTCTGAGTGTTTATCTTGTTTTGGATTCACCGTCATTTGTCGTCCATTACTCTCCTCGTCGTTTGTCTTCTTTTTCCCTCGGGAGGATGTTTTATTTTCACTTTCTATGTCCATTGCCCGATTGTATGCTTCGGCGTATGACGAAGGAGGTACGACTTTCATTTTCTTCCTTAATGACGGAAGCAAGCCCTCGATGAACCATCTTTTCTTCAACCCATCGGCCGGTTGTGCCTCCAATTTCCCCAGTAAATCTTTGAGTCTTCGGTTGTAGGTCCGCACACTCTCATGCTTTCCTTGCTTGGTATTGTATATCTTCGCAACAATCTCGCTGTCATCTCGAAGAAGTTTGAACTCCTCTTGGAAAGCTTTCTTCAATAACCTCCATGTAGCTTTCTGTGCTTGATCCAATTCAGAGTACCAATCAATGGCACTCTCTTTGAGTGTCGCTGGAAATGCTTTCAACCACTGGTCGGGATCATCTTGTCCACTGGCTATCCAAATAGTCTCACATGTCTTACAGTGCCGTACAGGATCTTCAGACCCATTCCCCATGAATTTCGGCAACTTTTGCCACTCCGGATGAGCCATCGTTCCCCGCTGTCTTCCTTGTGTGTTGGACCCGATTAGACTGGTTTCCTTGCTACGTTCCGGTGCGTCACTTGCACTCTTGACCACGTACGAGTCACTCCCACGTCGTTCCTCAGCGTCCGCGACACCTTGAGTCTCCTGGGGTTCCCTTTGGTACTCTCTTCGCCTCGGGGTACTGGGCTCTGATCTTCCACTCATTTGGCGTTCGTTGTTGTCTGACAAGGACAACTCCCGAAAACGGCTGATGCTACTACTCAATTCATCTTCGTTCTCATCGGGATCATATCTTCCTATATACGGGGTGCCGAAGGGTTTTCCGTCCCTTCCTTCTGTCAAACTTTGGTGCACTCGTCCAATGGATGTGTCTATTCTTGTCAGATTTTCATATGTTCTTTTAATGCTCTGATTTATTTCAATTAAATCCTCATCCAGTTCCTTATCGGCTTGCTGCAATCTTCTTCGCCGATTTTCTTGTTCTTGCAGCCGGAGTGATCGCCGAACCTTTTCTTCCTGAGTTTCATGCCCTTCAGGTACTCGATTCTTGTCTTTGTTCGGCCGTACGGGCATTTAAAATATGTTCAGGCGATCATCGCTGGCTACCAGATGTACGTCTTCGGCTCGTGTCTCGTTCTTCTTCTTCTCGTTTAGTTCGTTCTTCGTAGCGTTGTAGTATTTGTTGTCTTCGGTGTTCCCGATCTTCTTCTCTCAGGTCTTGCAGAATAATGGAATGACGGGCCAGTAATCGGGGCATACGATTCAAGAGATGATTCACCTCGTCGTTCACTTCCAATCTATCCCAAATAACTTCCTCAGGGATCTCCCGTATCTGGGATTCCCTTCGTACGTGATCTCGTAACGATATCTTCCACAGATTAACCAGATCTTCCGTCAATCGGTCTTCCCGTTCCTCATTAGCATTTACAGGTTCTTCTGCCGGCTGACCCATTACGCTGCCATGATGAGTGATGCCCTAGTCTGCTCAGGCAACGGCGCCAAATGTTTGCCTACGGAATGTAATTCAATTCTTACGTACTACTGGCAAACTAGTCATGTGTAGAACATAGAATAGAATAGTAAACTAGAAAGATATCATGTTTGAACACCAAAAACTTTATTCATTATCAGAAATATCATGTACAATCAGAGTATCAGCAGTGCTTAACAATATAACCGTCGGCACATAACTATTTCCCGACTACAGCAACTGACTACATATAACGTTCGGCGGTAGTTAGATAACCAACCGATACAACGTTTCATAACAACATTATCATTAGTCGGGACTTGATTGCCGAAAGTACATGACATGTATTATTCTTACTAACTATTGTTTTATTAGCAATTGGCCGACTATGACCAAGGCTGACTACGGCTGACTACAACAAAGTAAAGATATACTACTTACAATCGATTCTTAAGAGAGTGGCGTCTTTTGTTTAACACGTGCCTTTCTAGTCGTAATATCGTCTCTTCATAAAGAGGTGTGATATTTGCAAACACAACTTGTTTCTTTATTTGTTTGTCTTTTGAATAATAAATCTTCATTGAATAACCTTCTTCAAGATAATCCAGAGTTTATTAAATCTGTTTGTAATAATATCTCTTCAATAAACAGATTGAACACATCCCTTTAGGAAATACAATGAATGATCGTATCTTTTCAATTGAATGAGCATACCCTTTTTGGTGATGCATTGTACCATCTGGATAAAAGCCGAACATATCTAGATGAAGGAACACGTCTTAAAAAGACATCTGATCTAGAGATGAGCCCGTCTTTTGGTTAATGATTAATCATCTTTGTCAGATTGGTTCAAAACAACTTTGATTAGAAATTTGTTTGTTAGTCTTGTTTTCTTAATTCGGGTTGTTGTCTTAACAACTGATTACTATCTTGTTTTCTTAAAAAACAAATCTCGATTATGTATTTCTCAGATTCTTTCCCAGCATCCGATTGAGCAATCACAATATGTGTCAAAATGATGTTCCTTCGACTTCATCAATTTTTCTGAGAATGCAACTTCAAACTATTTCTTGATATACTTCAACAACCTTATCACTAAAAGATTAGGTCTGGTCATCATCTTAACATCTAAGATCTGATTTAGTATCCTTTCAAGATCTGATCATTATTTTATCATCCAGGATCTGATATGTCTCTTGCCTATCTTCTTATGTGAAATTCAACTTCATTTGAGATATATGTGTCTCTCTTATTTCATGGCTCCCTGTTACATATATTCGATCATTTCTTCTACGTTGACTCTGTAGATTGCTATAATAGTTATATCTACAACACACGATCTGAAATCAACTTTTCCTTTTTTGATCTGTGTACGTATATTGCACATACTTTTTCTGTTTCTGAATCTGCACATAGATTTTCCTTGTGTCTGATATGTATAAGCTTGTTCAATGTCTTTATCCTTTATGATCTTCAATGACAACTTCCAACTGTCTCAACCTTATCCATACATTTGACATTAATGACGCAAATCTGACAATGCCTTTGACATCAATGACAACAATTCCAACAAAAGCATATTTTGTTTGTTTGCATGTTGATGTCAACATGCGTCTATAGATTTTTGGCCCCGAATTTTCAGTTGAACTTCATAGGCTCCATAGCTTGAACTCATAAACTCCTTTCTCCAAGCTTTTTGTTTTGATTTGGTATATTTTTTCATGCTCTATGCATTGGTGCAAACGGTTTCTAATTTTGATGCACAAATTTTCGAGAAATTACAGTCTGTCACAGGTGTTGCTGAGTAGTTCTCGTTTTAGAACTTCTGGGGCTTCGTTCGGGCTCATATAAACTCCTTTTTAGGTGCATTTTTTTTAAAAGTGCATAACTTTCCGTGTACTTCATAGTGGTACCATTAGTTTGTATTCATCGTGACAAGAAGTTGTGACAAAAAGTTGTACTTTCAATGTATAGCCTTATTTTGGCAATCGTAAAGCATTGAGATCAAATACCACTTAGCAATTTTCTACATGCAGCAATTGTAATTGCACTAAGTATAAAGTGCCAAATCATATTTTCTTGGGAGGGTTTTTTGATTGAGTAATTGGAGGGGGGTCGGGGGTCGGGGGTTTGTGTTGTGTGGTTGTGCTCATTTTCTCTTTGAGTTTTTTCACGTTCTCTCATAATCTTAGCCATGGGTTATCCTAAGCTCCCTTATTTAATTCCACATAACTATTCAACATAGAATAAACATGCTTGGAATGCATTAATGGAAGAGGGGTAGCTCAATACATTGAGGAAACTATTCTAGAACCAAGTGATGCTAAAGAAAAGATAGAATGGATCATTGCCTGTACTAAAGCACTTGGATAACTATGTACATTTGTTTCTTTTGATTGCCTTTTCATATTGATAAGTGTAAAAAATCTAAGGAGGCTTCGGATAAACTTGCTCAATTGTATGGTCAAATTGATGAGGTTAGGGGTTATTAAATTGAGAGTGATCTCACTAACCTAGATCCAATTTTTTTTGACAATATCCAAGACTATGTAACTTAAGCCAATGAAATAAGAGCACAACTCAAAAAATGTGGTATTGAGAAGAAGTATGCACAATTGGTCTTCAATTTACTAGGCAAGCTTCCTTCAAAATATGCATTATTTGTTTCTAGTTTCTAGACTCATCGATTGACTATGGGAAAGACCTATACTACGCCATCATTTGATTCATTCATAGAGATGTTGATGATTGAATAGGAGAAGTTAATCTTCATGGATATTTTCAAGCCATCCAAGTTACAAGCTCTAGTGGTGTCATCCAAATAATGAGAAAAGGTCCGATAAGAAACAAAAGCAAACAAAGTTTAATCCAAATACAAATAGAGCACAATCATCGTCTCCTTCACAAGGAGACTTTTCATCCTTTTCCAAGAAAGGGAATTTACGGAAGGAGAGATCGATTCATAATGCAAGAAAGTTGGTCATGAAGAGCATCATTGTCATGCTAAGCAAATTGATGAGTTGATAAACATCATTAAGAAGAATCACATCAATTTTCCATCTTCCTGCACATAGGAAGCATCCCCTTCCACTTCTTCCAACTCAAGGAAAGGGAAAGGACAAACACTTGTTGTAGCAACAAAATCTTTACTATAGTGGATACTTGACTTAGGTGCTACTCATCATATGGGTTTTGATTGAGAACAATTTTCTTCATTAGAGCCTTGTATAATACCACACATTCTTACAAGTGATGGTACTCAGGTGGAAGTTGTAGGAAAAGGTTCGGTTGCATTGGATGATGGATCATTTGAGAATGTTCTTTGTATTCCTGAATTGTGTGCTAACCTTCTTTCAGTCATCCAAATCACTCATCTTGGGGATGGTAAGAAGGTTGAGATTTCTCTTGATTCAGTGGTGGTCAAGGATCTTGAGGATATGATGCCTTGGTTGTAGTGGCAGAGGTTGACCATGAGTCTTGGCTATATGCATTCTCCCACTATGTGCCACTCATTTAGACTTGGTGAGTAAGCTAATGCATGAGCGGTTTGGCTATCTTAACTACTGCTATCTTCAATAGCTCAATTTGTAGGATATGGTCATAGGAATCCCTTGTATCAGTTTTTTAGATGGTGTGTGTTTAGGTTGTGCAATGGGAAAGCATTTGGAAGAGAAGTTTGACAAAGGGAAGTCTTGGCAGGCTTCAAAAGTCCTTCAATTGGTTCACAACGATCTAGTGGGTCTCTTTCTAACCTTGTCTTTTAGTAAGGCTCGCTATGTACTCACCTTCATTGATGACTATTTCAGATACAATTGGGTCTACTTTCTTCGCCAAAAGAATGAAGTCTTTGATAGGTTTAAAGATTTCAAGGCTTTTGCTAAGAAGTAATCTACAAAGTATGTGAAGATTCTTCACACTAATAATGGTCGGGAATATGTGAACCATCGTCTTGAGCAATTTTGTACTCTTGAAGGGATTGATCTTTAGCATTCGGTTGCATACACAACACAACAGTGTGGTGTTGCCAAAAGGAAGAACAGGGCCTTGAATGAGATGGCTAGCTACATGATTCATGCTCGTTCTCTTGGTCCAAAATATTGGGTTGATGCCATTAATTGTGCTACACACATTCAAAATTGAGTTCCACACAAGGCATTGAAAGTTATGACTCCTTTTGAAGCTTGGTGTAGAAGGAAAACGGTTGTGAGGCATTTTCAAGTTTTCAGCTCTCTTGCTTGGACTTGCATTCCTCCAAAGAAACACAAGGCTTTGGAACCTCAAAGCAGGCATTGCATCTTTGTTGGATAACTAGATGGTGTCAAAGGGTATCAACTCTTAGATCCAAAGACACGTGAACTCTTCATTAAGAGGAGTGTTCACTTTGATGAAAGCTCTCCTCGCTTGGCCTCTCATCATCCTCATCCTTCCTCCATAGTGGAATCAAATGATAGTGACTCAAAGGATTCTACCTCACCTCAAACTCATAGGTTTACATCTTTGTAGGGTTAAGATTCAAAGACTGAGGATTCTTGTTCTTCATCCCCATCTTCCTCATTGCCTTGATGGGCTCGACAAACTCTATAGTCAACATGAACATTTGTTGGGGATCCTTTAGACACTTGCAAGATTCAGTCACAACATCAACATCTTCCACATGACTACATTGCCTTTGTGTTTGATCTGCAATCATATAAGGAAGTGTCAAGAATTGCTGAGTGGGATTTAACAATGAAGGAAGAGTATAGTTTCTTGATGAGGAACCACACATGGGACCTTGTCTCTCTTTCTAAGAGAAGAAAAATGGTTTAGTGTAAGTGGATCTGTCGAACCAAAATATGCAGTTGATGGAATTGTGGATAAGCACAAAGCAAGGCTTGTGGCCAAAGGTGTCTCATAAGTTCTTGGTATTGATTAGATAGAGACCTTTGCCCTTGTTGCTAAGATGAATTCCATTCGCTCAACTCTTGCAATTGTTGCGGCTCATGGATGGGTTGCACATCAGATGGATGTGAAGAGTGCATTTCTTCATGGGTATTTTTAGGAGAAGATTTACATGGAGAAGCCACAAGGATTTGTTTAGGATTTTTCATTGGTTTGCAGGTTGAGAAAGTCTATCTATGGTATCAAGTAGGCCCCTCAGGCTTGGTACGCCAAGATGGATTCCTTTCTTCTCTTAGTTGGATTCTCTAGATGCCACTCGGATCTAAATGTCTACATTTTGTGGTAGGATGACTCTCATTTGTTTCTTTTTCTCTATGTTGATGACTTGATCATTACAGGGAGTTCATCATCCATCGTTGGTAGAGTCAAATCTTCTCTACATGATAGATTTTCTATGACTGACCTGGGCCATTGGCACTAATTTTTCGAGATTGAGATCACTCAGTCCTCTTTTGTGATACCTCTTGCTCAACCCAAGTATGCTTTTGTTCTACTAGCTTGGTTTCGGGACACTTTATTATCATTAGCATTGGGAGACCCTGATCTATTTGACTTAAACTCACCCTAACATCTCTTTATTTGTTGGCATATTTTCTACATGCTTTATGCATGAACCACATGAGAACTTCATTGGGAAATCTACCAAATGTATCTTAAATTACCTAAGGGACTCCTTCGACATTAAATTAGTATACATGTGAATTCTGAGAATAGACTTGGTTGGATATAAGATTTTGATTGGTTGGTGATCTTGATGATCATAAGTCCAAATCTAGCTTCAAATTTCATATTGGTTTCAAGCTAATTTATTTGGCCGAGTAAAGCAACATGTTGTTTCTCTTTCTTGATTGAGTTGAGTATGGAGGGAGTTGTGTCTGCCACCCTTGAGGTTATTTGGCTTCAAATTATTCTAAGTGAGTTTGACTTCACCATTCCATGGTCATTTGTCCTCTTTTGTGACAATCAAAGTGCCATCTAGATCTTGAAGAACCCAATTCAACATCAATGAACTGAACACATTGAGATCCATATGCACTACATCTGGGAGCTGTTTCAAGTGTAGGTCATTTTGTTAATGCCACCCTTGAGGATATTTGGCTTCAAATTATTCTAAGTGAGTTTGACTTCACCATTCCATGGTCATTTGTCCTCTTTTGTGACAATCAAAGTGCCATCTAGATCTTGAAGAACCCAATTCAACATCAATGAATTGAATACATTGAGATCCATATGCACTACATCTGGGAGCTGTTTCAAGTGTAGGTCATTGATTTGTAGTATTGTCCTATAGTAGAGCAGGTTGTAGATATTTTCGCCAAACCCTTCACTGAGAGTAAGTATCATCATATGCGAGCTCTCTTGGGGGGTGTGAGACATTTCTTCAGGGTGGGTCACTTGACCTTCTTTCTTCATTCTCTTTTATTGGGTGAATTTTTCTTCAAATGAAATTTTGCCCTCCTCATCTTCTATAGAGGATTTTTCTTGTTTTTTTCTCTCTTTTGGGGAGGGGTTTTGTCCCATTGGATTTTCTCCTTGTTTTCTATTTGCGAGAGATTCATTTGTATATGGGTACGTCATTGGGCCTAGTAGCTAGGACCCATCTTTGCATGTTTGCATGTTTTAGTTTACCCCCTAAGTTGCACTTAAGGGGACCGGGGAGGGGCGGTGGGGTGGTGGTGTTGGTGTGAATAGGGATATTACCTAACTAGTTCCACTGTTGGATTCTTTTCGTACTTTATCACTTAAGTTTACTTAGGGATCTTTTAGGGCATTTTTCACTTTATGCCTCATATCATAAGATTAAAACACTTGTCATTATCTTATATTGTCCTATGTCTCACCTTGGTCTATATAACCAAGGGTCTTTCTTACATTGTACATACATTCTATTTGCATTCTTTGATAGGAATATAGTTTATTCTTGTCATATTGATTTTGTGTGTACTTTGTGCTTTCCATTAGGCCTCAATCTTGGGTGGCTATCTCCATAGCCAAATCTTACACTTCCAATCAGCAGCAATAGAATAAATAGTGTAGAAAGTAGGTATACAAGAAAGAGTGTCAACAACCACATTATTCTTCCTCTTCACATACTCAATGTTGAAATCGCAAGCTTGAAGCTTACCCACTTTTGTTTTTGATCATTTGAAATTTAAATCATGCTGGCCATAGAAGAATTTCAAGCTATTGTGGTCTATCCTCACCACAAATCTGCCCTAAACTAAGTATTGCATGAACTTAGCCAAATCATGCATAATGGAAAATATTTCCTTGTCATGAATAGAAAATGTCCTCTCCACAAGTTTTAGTTTTCAGCTCTCAAATTCTATGAGCTGGCCTGTTTGCATGAACAAATCTTCTATCATTTCACTTGAAGCATCACACTATACAATAAACGGTAGTGAGCAATTGGGAAGGGAAAGTATAGGGCATGAGCACATTACATGCTTGAGCTTCTCCAAAGCTCTTTGAGTTGCATCACTCCATTGAGGGCACATTTATTTGTCATTTCAGTCAATGGTGTCGCTAGCCATGTAAACCTCGTGATGATCTTCAATAGTAATTGCATAGGCCTAAGATGCCTCTCAATTGGGTCAATGTAGTAGGGGCTAGCCAATCTTGAATAGGTTGGATCTTTTGTTGGTACACATGAATGTCTTGAGCACTAATGGTGTGGCCCAAGTATAGAATCTCTTTAACTCCAAGTTCACACTTGAATTCATTTGCAAAGAAGACACGCTGCTGCAATATATCAAGGACTATATCCATGTGTCTCAAGTGGTCCTCCCAGGTTTTACTCTAGATCAAGATGTCATCAAATAATACGAAGACAAATTTCATTTATTAAGCATTAAATGCTTCGTTCATCGCTGATTGGGAAGTGGCTAGTGTCTTCATTAGCTTGAATGGTGTGGCCATGAACATATAGTGTACACAATGACACCTAAAGGCTGTCTTGTGCACATCCTCCTCACACACATGGATCTAGTGATAGTTGGATGTCAAGTCAATCTTTGCAAAGTAGATAGCTCCATGCAACTAACTGATAAGCTAATCTATCTTGGGAAATGGATACCTTCTCTTGATTATTTTCTTGTTCAAGGCCCTATAATATATGCACATCCTAAATGTACCAATATTTTTTACAAGCACTACCGATGAAGCAAATGGACTAGAACTAGGTTTGATGTGACCCATCTCTAGAAGTTTTTAAAAATATTTCTCTATTTCCTATTTATATGTTTGTGGATGGTGGTAGGGGGTGATCATGATGGCTTAGAGATTGGTTGCAACTTCATGACATGTTAGAGTCCACTTATCCAGTGGCGAAATTCTAGGGGTATCATCAAACACAACAGTATGATAAGTGTGGTGCTAATATGAAGGTATCATAGACATGCCTTTTATCACAAAGCAATTGATTGGTTGCCCATAAAGCTTGTCATTTACGGAAGATCCTCTCCATCCTCTTGGCTATAGCCATATGTTGCGAGTCATCATCATTTATGCCTTAAGTACCATGTCTTTCTTTGGTTACTTGAACTTCAACTCCATGGATTGATAATTCTGGGAAAATTCCTCAAGGGAATGCAACCACTATACACTTGGAACCTTGTGTGCTTTACCCAAACCCACAACATAGAAGTTTTCACATTCAATATAATCACCCAAAGATAACTTGAGCTGCCGAATTACCTTGAAGAATGGGATAATGAAACCATTAACAATAGTCACTTTGAACCCTGAGAATCCCTCCTCTTTCAATCTTATCTTATCAATGAGGCCCTTATCAATAAAATTATGGGTAACCCCACTATCAATGAGCACAATAATTTACTATCCATATAACTCTCTGTTGTACCCAAAACCAAAATTTTTGCTTCACTAAGGCATTTTGCTTAATTGAGTCTTAATCTTGTTAAAGTGTTGTCAGAAGGTCGTTTTTGGGGTTTTTAAATATGGAGTTGGTGTTAGTGTCATGTCATTTTGTCACTGAAAAGATTTAAGATAAGTGAAAATCTGAACGAAAACATCAAAATTTTCTATCTCTGGAGAAGGGAGCACTTTCTCAAATGGGCGCCCTATCTTTTAGGGGTCCAAATCCTGTTTTTAGGGTTTGTCACCTCCAGCAGACATTCGTCCGGCATCACGTCAGCTTTGCAGTAAGCTATCAAGTCTGTCAAACGGACCTGTTTCGAGCAAGTTGTGGTGAATACAGCGCAAAACAAGGCGAAAGTGAAAATTGACTAACACTGGTAAAAAGCGCAGCTTTTGGGAATGGCGCCCATCTTTTTGAGGTGCCAAATGAAGGTTTTTGGCTAAATGCCATCCAAGATGTTTGTCTCACTTTTGTTCAAGCTTCGCAACGCATCCGTCAGTGGGTGAATCTGAGTTGCTGAAGTGCCTGAACCTGAGGTCAAACGTAGGGTCAAATCTTAGTCAGAACGTCAGAGGAAAAAGCAAAAGAGCACATTTTAGGAAAGGCGCCTAAGCTTTTCAAGCCTTTAATGCTTTCTTTCTAATGATTTTAGATATTCAATGTGTCTGTGTTACGTTCGCTTTTGTTGCCTCCGTCAGTTGAGATGCCTCAGCAGCGATTCGAGGTTTTTGTGATATTCTAGCCAGTTCCTGGCGAAGTCTGGGATGAAAAGAGCAACTTTTGAAAAAGGCGCCCTAGTTTTTCACCCCTCAGATGTTTCTTGGGAAATGTGCCTTTGCAGCTGTTGTGCAGAATGATGTCAGCTACGCAGTGAACCTGAGTTCCAGTCCTGAAAGTTAAGAAAATGAAAGTTATGAAGGATTTATTTTTCCCTTCGTACGAAATGCAGAAAGTCAAATTTGACTAAGTCTGAGAAAAGCGCTTTGCAAAAGCCTTGGATTTTTGAGCCTTGGTCAGTATTATGGCGATACACTCTCAATATATCTTTTGATCAATTTTGCTTAGCTTGCGATGCACTGTCGACCAGTCAATCGGAGAAGTCAGTCAACCAGTGTCAGGAGGGATGAACAGGCGTCCGTGAGAGGTTTAGCTTAAATTTTCATGAAATTTGGCTAAGTCTGGAATTCGCTTGAGAGTTCAAAGTTGAATTTTCGAAAGTGAGTTGAATGGACGCCTTAACTGGAGTTCTGACTGCAGTTGGACTAAACGATTTCTGGGTTGTCATCTTCAGTTCGTATATTGGCATGATGAGTGATCTTTCAGTTTGCATGTCGAGTTAACTAGTTTGCATGTTCAGTTAACTATCTTGCATGTCGAGTTAACTTGATTGCATGTCCACTTAACTGAAGATTATCACTGAATGTCAACTAAAGTCCACATGCATGGCGAATTTGGTTGCAGTTGTGAAGTTTTTAGTGAAGATGGCGCTTCATTAAATGTCAACTGGAGTTCAAGAGGGACGAATTGAATGATGAAGCATATTTTAGTGAAGTATGGCGCATGAAGTTGTTAACTTTAGTTCCAAAAGGGTCGCCATATTTAGGTTTGAATAGTGAAGCATGAATTGGTGAAGATACGCACTTTTCAAGGAATGGCAACTTTAGTTCCAAAAGGGTCGCTATTTTTAGATTGTTTATTGCATGAAGATGGCGAATTCCTCATCTCAATCAAGATTGCTAACTGAAGTTATCAAAAGGGTCGCTTTAGGTCAAATTTGGTGAATCCAAAGCAAGTGTGAAGGATGGCGAACTCAATGAAGATGATTAACTGAAGTCAAACTCGTATAGAATGGTTAACTGAAGTGTTGAAGGGCGAACCCTAATGCATGGCTCTTTATTTAGCATATTCAAGTTTTAGTTAACTAGAAATGGGGTCCAATTAGAAGCCAAGCGCATTTTTCATGCATTCCTTGCTTAATGCGAATTTCAATGATAAAATTCTATATATTTCAGCAATGGCGTCCATTATTTCATCATCTTTTGCTCTGAAGCTTATATTTTTTTTGAGCGACCAGCAAGCTAAAGGTGATTCAGGTGTCCGAATTCAGCGTTCTTCGAAGCAACGAGTTCAGATTGTTCAAAGGAAGAAGATTCTAGACTTTATTTTCACTTTGCATGCAGGTTTTATCAAATTCCAGAGAAGAGGTTGGCAGATTTTTCAGAAGCAGACAAGCAAAAATTTCTATCTTCTGTCTTATTTCTTCTATTTCTCACCTTAGGTACTTTCTTCGCATGTCAAAGAAATTCAACACATATTCAGAATCTGATTATCAGGGTTCGCATATTTCAGTGTTTGCAGCAAGACCCACGTCTTAGATTTTTTCGAGAAAATCGCCCCTTGCCTTCGTTCTGAAGCTCTGTGCCTTTTTCCGAGAATCTCTTTGCATGTGGGCTTGAAACACATTTTTTCGAGAATCTAGCTATCTGGGTTTGTTCAGAATTCAGTTGTGCACAAAACCCATGTTCCAGAAAAACTTTGAAAATTTCTTTCGTCAGAGGCTATTTTTAGCTTTGTCCAGAGGTTTTCAGAAAGTTCTCCAAATATATTCGACTTTACAGTCAAAAGTCATCATTTTCAAAATGCAGTTCAATCTCATTGATTACAAGGTGAAATCAGCTCTTACACATAATTTCATCAAAATGTCAGATACAGACCTGAATCATGTTTATCCAGTGGTCAATTTGAGCAGTTTGGAGAATGTTGGCAGCAATTTGTTGAGGAATCTTGAGCGTTCCGGGTTGCTGGCAGCGGCATCTATTCCTGTTACTACTTTCGATCTTGAGTTCGTACTTGCTTGCATTAAGCATTATGACTCGTCTTCACGACAAATCAGATCAGTAGACGGGAGGGTTGTTTGCAGTCTCAATCCGAAGGACATAGAGAAATGTTTTGCTATTCCTCCTCGTTCAGATAACTTCACTGTGATTCTTGAGGCTTGTGAGAAGATATGGAATGCTGATCAACAACGTTCGCAGAGGAAAGTGGCTCAGAAATGGTTGACAGTTCAGAAGACTAATTTGCCTAAGAAGGTTGGTCGTGGTGAATTTAAAGAGGAAGTTGCTGTTTTGATAACTTTACTTAACCGAGTTACCGGTCAATCAGATGCTAGCACTTTTCGTCCATGGATGTTCTACCTGATTACCAGAATTCTTGATGGTACAGAGCGTTTTGATTGGGCTATGCTGATTAGTGATTGCTTACATCAGCAAATTACTAACTTTCTCAAGTATCATGAGTTTCATATGATATCCTACTTGGTTTACTTGGTTGCTTTTCAAGGTAGCTACAGGTTTCTTAAAACCAATGGCACTCTCGGTGTTCAGCGTGTTCATGAGTATTATCCTCAGTTGGAGTTTTCTCAATCCAAGCAGGACTTCCAAGCAGTGAATGATCACTTTTCCATGAGAACAGTAAGAGATCTTGATGATGAAATGCACATTCGTATTTCTGCCGAGGCTAAATCAGCAATGGAGACTTGGGCGGATTGGTTTATCCAGTTCCCTACTTTCACATATATCCGAGTTTATGGATATGTTGGAGAGCCCCTGATGTTACCAAGATACCCTTCAGATAAGCTCATTTTTATGGAGTTCCTCAGACAGATGCAGCACGTTCATTTCTTTCTTCGTAGTCGTCATAAGACTGCAGCTAATTTTCCATTCACATTGGGAATTTTCACATGCGATGCGGCGACAGATGCCAGGTTTATGTCTACTGAGATGGAAAGGTTCAAACTCAAGACTTATACTGAGAGGCGTTCCTATGATCCTCTCGGTCATTATGCAGATCGGTTAGAGCGAAGGATTGCACATGCGCCAGCACTTGAAGACTTCTGGGCTAATTGTGAAGATGAATTCGAGGTCCGTCGTCGTCACTACTGTAGACTCACTATTGGTCAGCTCTCTAATTACTTGTCAGAAGATGTTGATGGTCTATCGGATGATGATGGAGAAGTTCTTCTCAATTCATATGTCAAGGATCAAGTTGCTCGGCAGCCATTTTGCTCACCTGATTGGTATGCCAAGGAGAATATTTCTATCGAAGAGGTTTCCAGATCAGTTATCAAGACTAGTAAGTTGTTCTTGGAGAGCAAACGTACACGGAAGTCAGTTCCTGTAGCAGAGCTGCCAAAGGATTTCTCTTCGTTGTCTTCTACTTCTAGAGCAAGACCCAGAGTCAAGGCCATTATAATACCTCCTGAAGGGGTTAGACTCAGTGGAAACACAGGGAAGAGAGCTACTGGTAAGAGGAAACAAAAACAAGTTGAGAATGTTCCTGAGGTTCCAGTAGAGACAGTTATTCAGGCCGAGCCTCATGTTTCTCCTCCTAGTTCACCTCATGAACAGCCTATTGACATAAGTTCTGAGCCTGAGACACCAATTCAAGCTGGATCGGAGACACCTGAACCACCATAGGTTGATACATCAGGGACAGTCTCTCCGCGAATTGAGAATATTGTTCAGTCTTGTTGGCTCGAGAAGTCTTTAGGGAGACAGAGGCGTGAACCTTCATACAACCTTGACTTATCTGAGTTCGGTGAACCTTATCAGAGAAGGTCAAACAAGAAGATAAAGAAACAGGTGCACATTGAGAAGACTCCAGAATCAAAAATCGTTATTGAAGTTGCAGTTCCTCCAGAGGGTAAAAGCTTAGATGAAGTCGAAGTTGGTGACTTTACATTCACTAAGGCTAATCTTGGCAGGACTACACGAGAGACAGATGTATCTCTTCTTAAGATTGTTACCAATAATCTTGAAGAGTGTATCACCAAAGATGGAGAAGATAAGGCATTACTTAAAGCTGAAATTGGTCAACTTCGTCGATACATTTCTGATCTTGTTCATGGGAATTCGAGTAGAGACACCTGTTCTTCCTCAGCATACACCTGCAGAACAACAAAAATTGGATCAGTTGGTTAGTCATGGCAGACTCTTGGACAACTGGATTGATAGTTTAGTTGCTGCTGGTAAAACTCTTCTTGCAGATTTGTATTAGTTGAGAAGTGATGCGCATAAGGTTCGTCAGGGTGTTCAGTCGCTTGAGATTGCAGTTGCAGAGAACTTGGCAAAGGATCGTGTTCTGGTATCTCAGTTATCAGTTGCATATGATGCCTTGGAGATTGTTGAGGACCAAGACAGTTTTTACTTGGAGAGAGCAGCACCTTCTCAGAACAGAAATATGTGAGAAGATCTCTACTAAATTGTTTTCACTCAAGGATGATGTGGTTGGAGTACTTGCACTGGTCAGTGGCTTCGTTGTTCAGATTCCGTGTCATTATCTTCTGGAAGATGGCACATATGTTGAGTTGGATAAAGTTCAAACAGAGTTCGAGAAGCTGATTCGTGACAGCCTTGAAGGTGAACCTATGGCGCCTAAATTAGAGAATATTTCAGTGATTGCAGCCAGTTTCAGAAAGGCGACTGAAGAATGTAAAGATGGCATGCACACAATTACAGAAAGTGGCAGAGAACTAAAGAAACAGACTGTTGTTTTGAGCAGCGTTAAAGTGCCAGATGACAGAGAGATCGATGAGTTCTTGGTCGAAGTGTTAGACCGAGTTGACATGGAGTGATCTGCCAGTTGGAACCTGCAGTTAATTTCGAGGGTTGAGTCCTGAACAGCAGTTAACTCGACTTTCAGTCTTGAGTTTACTTGCTGATTTAATGCATGCTTATCTCATCCTTGGAATTATCAACACAGGAGTTAGGGTTAGGGTTTCCAGTTAACTGAAGGTAGTGTCCAGTTAACTTTGCTTTAAATAAGGACGTGCATGCTTGCACATGGTCCATTTAGGTTATTTGTACCAGTTAACTGATGGTAGCTTTCCAGTTAACTGTATAGTTTACTTCATTAGGGTTTGGCGCATAACTTGCATGCATTGCAAGAACTGTAGTGAACTCAAGGTGATTTTAGGGTTACCTACACCTTGATGTATATAAATAAGAGCTTTTGCTCATTTGTAATTAACTTTTGCTGGAGAGAGAAATATATGCTGCGCCTACCTTGCCCTCAATATTGCTCTTTTGGTATCTGTTCATGTGTCTTTGCTATTACAGTTAATTGTTATGCCACATAGGGTTTCATGCAATTGTGATAGTGGATTCTTTCCATAGTTTAGATAAATCTGTCTTGTGAATCTTTTGTCATTATTGATCAAGCGTTATGCCACATAGGGTTTCGTGAGATTGTGATGATAAATCTGTTTTGAGAAGTCTTTACTGTTATGATCAAGTGTTATGCCACATAGGGTTCCATAAGGTTGTCATGGTAAATACTTCCCTTAGTTTAGATAAATCTGTTTTGTGAATCTTTTATCATTTTAATCGAGTGTTATGCCACATAGGGTTTCATAAGATTGTGATGATAAATCTGTTTTGCGAGTCTTTACTATTATGATCAAGTGTTATGCCACATAGGGTTTCATAAGATTATCATGGTAAATTCTTAAATCTGTTTTGTGCCAATAAACTTGTTCAGATTGAGATGATAGTTGCGCCACCTTGCCTTCAAGTAGAGAATCTAAACACGTTTATCGTCTGATAGTCATAACCTTGCTCCGTTTTCTCATGCTCTGTTTTCTTGAGGGAACTGGATAGAATTTAAGTTATTAAGTTTAGTTGTAGTTAGTGAATCTGCGAAACCAGAGAAAACTCAGCTGCAACGTATTAGTTTTCAAGAAAGCCTTGTACCTCTACAGCTGAAACAAAAAGACAGGAATTAGTTTAGTTTATTTTCCTTTGCAGGTATTTTTGTAAAGCACAACGAGGGAGCTTCCCCTCCTAATTTGAAGAGCACTCATTGCGTAGTGTACATAGGCTGTTCGTAGCAACTCTTACTCCAAAGGTGTTAGTTGTCACGCCAACACTCTCCATGATGGATGATATAGATGTCATCCTGAAAGAGCTGCAAGAGTACCTTTGCTAGTGTTGGTACTACCCTCCACCAACCACTCAAGCCCATGCTTAACAATCTGTTCCCTTGTTGCTTGCTACTTAATTCATTAGTTTCATAACCGACCTTCTCCTCATTAGATACTACCTCAATGTAGTGGACTTGAACTTTGCTAAGGCATCTATGACTTGCCTCCAATGCTTGTTACATGTAAAGAACAACTTTTTTCTTTGAAGTTCATTTCTAGTTTGCTCATCTATCTTTTTAACTGCAATGGTGTAGGGGGTGGAGATGTAGCTCTTTGAGGGTATGAATTAAACTTGCTGCCTTGCTGTCCTTTTTGAAAAGTTCCTCTCTACTACTTGGTAGTAGGTGCTCTAGGTAGAGATGAAAATATGCTCCAAACTCCAAAGCATAGAAGGCTCAAGTGTTAATGCCCTCTTAATAGCATCCTATGGTGATTAGGGTGCAAAGGCCTTAACTAGACCTATGAGGGGCTTAAATAAACCCTCAATGAAGAGATTCTCCTTTCCAAAACATCAGATACCATGACTGCAACTTGCAGAAATTTAGTAACATATGACTACTCTAAAATTTGTTGTTTGATTCCAGAAAGTGCATAGAATAGTACTCGCAATCCTTCCAGTCAAAGAGGTCGAACAATCTCTGGCTGAAATCATCAAATGTCTACACAAGGTTGTGCTCTTGAGTTATCAAATTCTGGTGCCACTAGTCATTGGTGACACCTTCCAAATGCAATGTAGCAAATTTTACAACATCCTCTTCCGCCATAAGGCTAATTGTAAAGTATGCTTGTAACTTTTGCAACCATGCCCAAGTGAATATTTTATCACTGCCATCAAAAGTAGGATCATTAGGTTTATTCACTTTATGTTGCAAATCTTTCCTATCATCATTTTGATTGCTATTGTGGATTGTACAGTCCAGATACTTCTTCAAGAGTATCTCCAGGAAACTGAGAAAAGTAATTGTAGACCTGAAGTCTTATGATTTCCTTTGGTACTCCAAAAAGAGTGCATCTAACTCCTCTAAAGTAACTGTCTTAGAATCTGATACTTCATTCTTTTGAATAGACATTGGCTTAACGAGTTTTAGAATGGGACCGGTTTGACTAATGATTAGATGGCTATGTGAAGTTGGGCTTCTTTCTCTCTAAAAAGTATTATTAGGGTTTGAATTTTGCAAAGAAATGGTAGTGGGCATGTTACTATGAAGTTGTAACATTTGTATCCTTAGCTCTATCATTCTTTCTTGACCCCTCTAAATCTCTATCATTCTTTCTTGACCCCTCTAAATCCCTATCTTGGTATTTTGAAATAGATTTGTCCTTTCCTCATCTATCAGAGTTCTCCCATCTCTGTCCATGGTTCACGGGCTGACAGGAAATCAGCATTGATATCACTATGATGCCCTCTTATCTTTTTTTCTTTTTCTTTTTTAATTTATTAATCAAAATGATGCCAGGAAAGGAAAAACAATTAACCATGCCAATATACTGACAAATTATAACACTCACAATAACCTTGGAGCTATATTTTATTTATATAATTTGTTGAAATACATCAATAGAGTAATAATAATAAATCTACTGGAGCACATCAATAGAATAATAATGTGGAGCTACTTAGAACTCAAGCACCTATGGAAGATCTTTCCCAAACCAGAATTGATGCTGTTGTATCATAATGCACCAACCATCCCACAAATCAATATAGCAATAGAAAAGAGAATGCTGCTTTTGATCCAATGTAGTTCTTGGATGAGATTGCCGATAAGAAACTAGAAGGGTTTTGTACTTTGATCTATACATTATAGGGTTTTTGTCCCTGAATTGGTAGGTGAGTGCTGCCTAATGTAGTTGCCCTCTCTAGGTCTGAAAAATGTGAAATAAGTATAGTATGAATGTCTCAAGGTTGGGTGGCCTCCGTTTATTCGTTGACATACACCAAACCCTAAGCAACTAGCCCAGGTGTCAATGATAAAGATTATTTTTATTTGATATATTATATGTGATGTCCCCTTTTGGGAAAACCCTAATTTGTGCCCATAATTCAGACTTTATATGAATTCCCTCTTCTAATGATATATATATATATATATTTGATTGGTATTCTTATTTATCCATATATATAATCATTCTTTATTTCCAATCTGCTGCTTTTCTGCATACATATCTCTATCTCTGATTGTTTCCAATTCATATTTATGACCCATTCCTTCTTAAATCTGTTCTTCACATTCTTTTAAATCTGCTTGAATATGGGAATGATTTACGTTATTTTCTTCATATCAGTATATCTATTCTCTTGTGTATCTCTGATTTTGCTGAGTAAAACTTAAGCTGATCAACTCCCTATAATGGCTGCTCTGGGATATGTTAATTGCTCCTTTAAAAATATTTCAATTTATAAATCTTCATATTCCCTTCCACGATCTTCATTGACATATCTTCATATATTTCTTACATTCTCTATCATTCCATACTTCATGATTGATATTTCTTCATATATCTATTGTTCTCTTATGTATATATATATATATTCTATTCACTCCATCGCTACATTCTGTTTTGATTCTCCTTTGATAACCTTTATATATCTGTTCTTTATACACCTCAGATCTGCAGGTGTTACATATATATTTATTATCCTTTTCTCACTACAGCCACTCCTATTTACTTCCCCTCTTTATGTTTCTACCCTTAAATCTACCTATCTCTATAAATTTCTGAACATAGCATACACAGAGCTAAATAGTAGTAAGCATGTCTATTTAGTATCATTTTATTCTACTGTATATTTTTAGCAGAGTTATGCTCATAACCTCTTAAACATTACCAGATGATCTGCAGTCTATATTTAATCTCTTGTTTCTCATTCGATCCTCTAAATGTTCAAGTCTATTCATTTAAATACTCCCCAATTTGGTGGAGGATCACACCCTTTCCCAAATCGTGGCTTTCCATCGTGGCTTTCTTTTGGATGGACGTGACTTTTCTCTTATATGCTGACTTGGCTTACTTTACACTAGTGATCTTTAACACTATTCTGGCTGATCTTAAATGATAATTCATAGGATCGATGCTTTAAGTTATTCATTGGTTTATATCATATCATTTATTTATATCTTTCAGGTTTGATAAATTTTTATTAATATTATTTTATATTGTTTCTTTGTGAATATTTTATTTCTAATCATTTACAATTAATAGTATTAATTAGTTCTGTTTTGTATTACTATAGTAATGATGTTATATTAGTTTCTTTGAACTTCAGTATAAGGTTGTAATATATTTAATTGTAATATATTTATATATTACAATGATTAATGATATTTAAATTGTCAATATTATATTATATATAATTATAATGTTATCTTATGATAATTATAATTGTAATAATATTAAATTGCTGATATGAATTTTATTTATTTACTCTGTTTATTTATTTGTATTTTCATGTTTTATTTTTTAACGTTGCAATTTTGGGGGACATGACATCATATGACACTAATATCACTTAATGATCAAGTAGCACATAACATGGCTCTAGTGTAATAACATTAAATTGCCCAAGCAGCTAATAAACCTTGATCCCTCATCAATAAATCAGTCATAGCTTGAGAATCACTCGCAAGAAAGACCTGAGATTAAAAAATAATGAATAGTTGACTGACACCCGAATCCAAGGACAGGGTGCATGATATAGTCCTGTCCCTATTAGTCCTCCAAAGCCCCTAAGAAATAGGAATAAATTCTCCCCAGGGAACTTATAATGGAAATGTACACTTACAATGTCAACAGTAAAGAGATCCCCTTAGGGTACATACCCCATGAGAATACTAGTGGTGAGCGTCCTACCTCCAAAAAACCTCCTGAAATTTAAGAAATGTCCCCAAAATATAGGAAATTGTCCAAAACTCATAAAAATACCAGGGTCAAATGAATGAAACCAATTCTCACCAGTAAATACTTATCTAGCAATCATCCTTTGGCCATAGAGAAGTAAAGAAATGAGCTCATTGGTCCCGCATGTTAACTCAGTGAATAGGGGGCATTACACTCTGATGTTGGCTTTACTCCTGCAGCTATGTGAGTTTCGGGAGCTCGGCAAGTTCTCAGTACTTCCCACTCCTCCATCTTAGGCCTAATATAACAGTTATTCTTAGTCCAGAAGTCCTCTCAGGACTCTGCATGTCTGAAAAGTTTTCCTAGTTGCTTAAGGCACTCTTAGTATATTTTTACCCTTTATCATAGAAATTATTACTTTGTTCTTTGGATCATTCAATGCTTTGTGAACTAGAAACTGGCTGGCAAATTCCATCAGCAATAATTTATCATCCATATTTTGGTTATTTGTATGACTCCCTAGTAAAACTGAAAACTATTATATATGGAAAATAGTTGCAATGGATATACCAGTCTGACCAGTACTAAATGGTTTTCATTTCTTACGTCAAAAATCTGAAGTCAAAATCATACCTTAGTTTTGTGATCACCTTGTAAATGAAGCTGCATTTGATTATCCCATATTCCTTTTCCATACTGTATACTAGCTTCCTGTGAAGGAGATAATTGTGGTTACTGATAGAACACTCGTGTTTTACTAGCCTTAACAGAGCATACACCAGGTAAGAGGTCACATAAAATTTATGGGTTTGACCAACCTCCATCAACTAGTGGTGAATAATAGTGATAAGTGTGGCCTATGTGTAGTGTCTACCCTTGATTTTATTTTTTATTTCTTTTGGGTTGTTTCATAGAATAAGATGGAGATGCAGAATGTGTTTGTTTCAAGTTTCAATCATCATGTTTGTTGCATACATTGCATAGAAAGAGAATAAACATTTATTTGCATCAAATGATATTGAATACCATTACAAATCAGATTTGCATTAAACTAACAAACTGAAATCAGACTTGCATAAATTATTGCAGACCTGATTACAAAGCCAAAATGTGTATTTTCAGACCTTCAGATGATCAGCAAACTTCTCCGAACTCCTCCAAATAACTTAGAGAAAACAACCAATCAGTGCAGATTTAATACATAGGAAAACCCATACCCAAAAAAGTGCAGATTTGTGTGACCAGCAAAACCCACGTGTCCAAAGAAGTATGGCGCCTTCCTTGAGGGCAATTTTCCTTAGAAAATTGAGTCTTTCATCAAACCCACATGCAATGGCTCAAAAGATGGCACCCAGCAAAGATGAATGCAATGAAATAATACCCAAAATGATACTTGGCAGTCCCACTGAGTTATGGACAAATTTTGTTTTTCCAGTATCGCAGAAAAAGCACACCAACACCCTGAAAAATCATCTAATCACTACCAAACTTGAACAACGCTCCAAGGAAGTTCACATCACACCAAAAACTAAACACCCATATCAGAAAACTTCCTAAATCTTCATCTTCTTCAAACCCAAATAACCAAATCAAGCCATAATCACTGTCACTATCAAACCAAGAACACCAATCAGCTAGGGTGGATGTTTCACCACCGAAACCAGCAACCAAGAAGAGGGTTTTCATCCTCAACCAGCAAAAGAACTGCTTGAGCTCATTCCAACAACATCTCCTTAAGTTGTCAAAACATGCATATGCAAATGAGAGCTCAAACTCATATTTATAAAGTGAGGGAAAAGTTAGGGCACTTGCATTTGAATTTGAATGTTTTTCTCCTTTCATTTCACTTTATGAAATGACATGAAATTACCCCAAGAGGGGCGTCCAATTTTTTGCATCCAAAATTTCACTTTTCATTTTTTATTTAAAATTGACATTAAGCCCAAACTAGGCATCCCACCTTATGAGGCATAACATCATCCTTAAAAAATGATAAACAAACTCCCTTTCTAGGTGTCACATGAAATAACATTGGCTCCTTTTTAAAAACGTTACTTCACTAGGCCAAGGGGGCCTCTTATGACCCACGCCCTTGTCACTTAAGTCAAAATAGCAACATTATAAACTTAAGTGGTAAAATAACAAATATTAATCTTGACCACCAAGAGAACTCACCATTGCCAAAAATAGAAACTTTGCACTGAGCTGCTGGATGAATGGAGCTGAGATTAGATACTAAAACTCTACCTTACTAAAAATAGTAGGTGAGTCGAAACACCAAACTGGTCCAAATGAAGCTCGACTAGAACTTACTAAAAATAGTAAGTTACTAAAGATAGTAAATTCCTAAAAATATTAAGTTACTAAAAATAGCCGTCACCACTGGAAAAAACCCAGAAAACTCAGAAAACTCCTCTGAACATGCTGACACAAACCGATAAAGTTAGTGCCAGCTGCAAAGCAAGGGAACCTGGAAAAAAGGACATTACACTATGGCCCACCAGAACTTGATTTTATTTACAAAGGTGCTCTGAAGTAAGCAAGACACCCATTGCAAGGTGGTGGAAGCATCAGGGACACTTATTTTTCTTTTGCATGTGACAAGGAGAAAGTATTGTATTTGCTAGTTATATGATTATATGCAGCCTATATACATTGTTCATGGTTGGAGTTTAAGCTTTCAGATGTTTTATTACACTTTAAAATAATCTTTGTCATAGTTTTATGTGGCCTGCAAATGGATCCCTTTGCTCCTCAATTGAACGTGTATATGTGGATTTATATAAACTCTACAACCCTAGCACTAGCATGTATGAGCCTGGATCTACTGTGTAGGTATGATCAATCCCCTTAATCCCTTAAGAATAGTAGAAAAGCAAGCAATGCCCAGTATGAGGCTGAATTCTTTTTCCCTCATGTCAGGTTTTTTTCTTTTAGCTTGTGGATAAAAAAACAGAAAACAATGGTAAATGTGAGGTTGAAACCTTGTTCTTTTATCTAAATTCAAAAGGTTCTAATTTTTTAGTTGTGGATATAGAAAATTGCACTTTTATGTAATATTTCTTGTTTGTATTTTAAATGCGTTCCTGCAGGTCTATTATCTCAATAGGAATAGATAAAAAGCCATTGTTTATATTATATGCATGTGGAAGAGATGTATTAAAATAGGAAATGTGGGGTTTTTGTCCATATAGGGATGGACTTGGTTAATGTTTATTTTAGTTTGTTGCTGCAGATAGTCAACCATCCAGTGGTGGTACCGGACAATTTTAACCCTGACCTTACAGACCTCCTCAATGGCCTTCTTTGTAAAGGTGCACTTTCAGTTTTTCTTTATTTATCTTTTTCCCTGAATTCAATGTAGTGCTAATGTGAATTCATTTTAAACTGCAGACCCTGGGAGGAGAATTTCCCTAGATGAAGCTATGAGGCATCCATGGGTGGTCAAAGGATATGGGCATTTAATTTCAAGGTTAGCATTAGGCCTTCTGGCATGTTTGGAGATTGGTGCCTTATCCAAAAGGATACAAAAATGTTTAAATTTTGTCTGCTTA
>VDFB02375148.1:0-23361 GCA_007258455.2 Sequoia sempervirens
CTTTCATGAAGTAATCAAGCGAATGATTAATGTACCCAATATAAAGAGAACTACACAAGATCAATGTCATATATCCAATCGCAAATCAGGAACACAACCATGACAACATGATATAACCATCTCCTCCTAGGATTTCGCATGCACCATAACATACATCCTGGTCTCAAGAGAACATGTAATATGCCAAACTCTCAATGCATATCAAGAGTAAACCATGACATATATTTAGCAAGCACTCTAAATAGATAAAAAACCATATCCCCAATCACATGAAGATAACCTTACCAATGATGCATCCATGTCACTACCAACAACTTCCACTGAACCATGGTATTGAGTTACACATGGCATCGTGACCACCATCCTCTCTATGAAGATCACTATATCCTAACAAAGCTCCCACTGAACTGTGATACCTAGCTATACATGGCAAGAAGATAAACATCAAACCATCACTGTCAAAAGCATATGAAATTTGAGACATTTCCTCATGATCAAAATTATCATAACATGTACTATGCCACAACTCTAAACTGTTAATCAAGAGTATACCCTGACAAAATAACAAAACCATCCAACAACCAAGAGTCCACTTCATTGCCAAATGCTCCCACTAAACTGTGATACTGAGCAATCCCATGGCATCATGATGCACACAATCAAAACCACATTTAAGTCATAAGCTCACACAAAACTTGTGAATTCAAGCTCTCAATGACACATTATAAAAAAATTATTTTCCAAAATCAACAATAACAAAAATAGTAAAAGCTCCCACTACAGCCAAAAAAACCTCCAATATTTTAAGAGAAAGGCATCCTAATACTCTACCCAACCTCAATTGTTATACCAAATGTTGAAAATTGAGGTGTTTTCTTAGCTTAATACTTTGTGCTGATCTAAATACGCTTTTCCTTTGTTATAGATTCTTTGTGGGTGATTATCTTGATTAATCCATTTTATTGTTTGTAGAATGTAGATAGAAGTTGATAGAAGAAGTAGACATGATATTAGAAATATTACACAAGCATATACCGTGGAGAAACCCTTTTGGGAAAAAACTCCAAGAATTAATCTATTATTCAATCTCTGAAGTAGATTACAATAGCTCTAATTCTTGCTTGAGAATGCCTCTTTTCCCTTCACCAAAAATTTGTAAACTCCAACTATCCAACTATCCCTAAAAATTACACCTATCTCATGCAAATAGAGTTATACCATGAAGAACAATGTCAAATCCTCATCTTCATGCATTTGGGCATCCCAAATTGAAGTAGCAACTCAACCTTCATTGTGTAAATATCTTCAAGGTTTCATCCTCAAAGTAGGTTCCCAAAAGTAATCCTACTTAACTGAGCCTTTAGAAATATCTCAACATGGAAAGGAGTTGATTCCAAGAAGCCAACTTGGGTGCCCAAGTTGGGTCCAAGTCATTTCTTGTTAACTAAAACATTTCTCAATACCATTCATGCAACAATGGTCATCCGTTGTTAATTAAAGGTAGTCCTTGTTATCTATCATTCAACTCAAGTCATTAGCCATGCATTCCAAGTTAACTAAAGTCATCTAGCATTCAACTAAAACTAATTGAATATAATTGAACCATAACTGAGATGAACTGAACTAAACTGAACTAAACTAAACTAAACTATACTGAACTAAACTAAACTAAAATAAACTAAACTGATTCTGAACTAAACTAAACTGAACTGAACTGAACTAATCTAAACTGAACTAAATTGAATTTCATGCATGCAAACATCAACCCTAACTCCTAGGATATTTACATGCATTTAGAAGTGTTATCTCTTACTTTGAATAGTTAACTAAGCTCAAGGTGAGTGTCACCTACCATGTGGGTGCCCCATGTGCCTCTATTATTTAGGAACTCAAAATTGACCCCCTCACATGCTCCTAACATTTAGAATTAATTACAAATGTCAATTAATATGATTATTTCATCAAAAATTAATCTCATCCTAATCCTAGTGTTGTTGAACACATTCCAAGGACTTAGGAGATACATGAAATAAATAATGATTAGGATTGCAATTAAATGGAATCCTATTCCCAAGACTAAGAACCTGGCATTTTATGCTAGGACCAAGAACATTGATGTACAATATCATTTTTCTCTAGAGATATGGTCAAAGATGGTAAGGTGAATTTGGTTAAGGTAGAGACTTTGATGGATGTTGTTGTTTCTTTAACTAAGCTTATTAGCATAGAGAGTTCAATGGTGTTCAGAGACTATGGGCCTTTCAACCCCTAACAATTAAGAGATGATGTTTACTCCCTCCCATTTCTCTTACAAGGTGCTCAAAAAGTGGGAGATTTTTTGGGAAAATGTGTCTCAACCTTACAATTATATAAGGTTTATTATTGATAGTATGTATATATATGTTTCCTAGTTACACTGATAGGTGTAATATACAATGGGAGCATGGGGTGGAGTGTGATGTGTGTTAACATTTTTTTGTTCAAAAAACTCTTAAATGACTGGCATACATAAAATTAATGATATATTGTAAATTTGGACAATTCATTATTAGGTCTTTGATCTAATGGTAAGTATTTTGTTGGATTTTCTTACCCTAGATGGTAACCATATTTTATGAGGGAATTGTATTACTATTGTAGATGGTGAATTATTTTGAGAGTTTGATAGAGGTCATGTTGTCTCTAGATCTCTGGTGGTGATCAAGTCCCTACCTTAACCTTTAAGTTAAATCACATGCAACCAAAATTAGAAAAGTATGAATGTGTGTTTGTGATCAACCTATATACATCTAGAAATAAGAGCATGGTATTGAAATGAAATCTATATTAAACATAAATCCCTAGTACAAAAAACTATTACACCCTATTGTGTGTAAGGAAAATAGGAAAATAGAAATACCAAGTGATTTTTCAAAGAGAATAAATAATGGCATTGAAATAAATCTTACAACACTTGTATAAAAAGGTTATGGACTTGATTTACAATATTACTAGCCAAATTATAGAAAAGGCGATGAGAGTATTCTAGAGTAGTCTCGTGAATATGTAGTAGTATTAAGCTTCAACAATGAAGTATTTTCAATGAGTTCAAAAGTAGATTGTTGCTCAAAAATTCATTTGGAGAAGGATGGAGAGAAGCTCAAGAGTTAAGTTTGATCCAAGAAGAATTTCTAGGTGGAAATGTATTATAGCAATAAATAGTAGGTAGTTAGGTAGGACTGGACAAAGATTAAATTTTTAAATTTCTCGAGACACTAGTGAATGACATGGATGTCTATATGCATTTCACTATTGTATTGGATAAATTACACAAAATTTACCAAGCGGTCCCATTTCAACTAGAAGAATAAAAATGTGATGAAATGTTTGGCTATTATTTTTTAAGGGAAAAGGTCAAGATCAATACACCCTAAAACATACTAAGGGATAAAATGCAAAAGTGAGTTTAAAATAAAGTATGAAAATTACAAGTTATGTAGTTTCTATTCTTACATTTTCTCCTTACTTTAGTGTGCTTGTGTCACTAGGTGATAAAGCTAAGCAAAAGTACAATAATCCCCTATACTATATATTTTTCTTTAATTTATTTTTCTTAAATATTTGTATACAAAGAATGATCTAGAGAAAAATATGAATCTAATATTTGAAAAAAAATGTGAATCTATAGGTTATATATTTATAGACCTTTTTAACAATTTTCTTGATGTCTACTAAAAAATGATTGTCTCATGCCTTTATGACATGAAAAATACCAAACTAATACATTTATTTTATTTTTGAATTAGTATTTAATTTTATCCTAGAATATGATTTATTATAATAAAGAGAAATAGAATTTTTGTAAAGCATTTTAACTTATTAAATTATGTATTTCCTAAGATAAACTAAGAATAGGGTTAGAAATTTTTAATTACAAAAATATAAAAACTAAAATGACAAACTATATTCAAAAGTAGAAATAATAGAGATTAAGGAGCCTCAAGATAAAAGATGGATCTTACTACCAAGTATGTTGCCACATTGTGTTTATTTCTATGTGAAATGATATTGTCATGTTCACGTGTTTACTCACTTATCCAAAAAAGTTACAAAAATATTTCGATTTTGACTTATCTACATAGTAGGAGACACAACATGTTAGCTAGGGACAAGAAAATAGTTGACTACTTGGGATATTTCTAATAACGATCAAGTTCATATTTTAACTTTTCAATTTCTACATGCAACAAAAATAAAAAAAATAAGGATATGTGTGTGTGTGTGTGTGTGTTTAACCTATGGATGTCTAGGAAATTAAAACACAATATTGAAATGAAATCAATAATCATAAATCCCTTCCCTACAAATATTACACCCTAGTATATGTGTGTGTAAGGAAAATAGAGAAATAGAAACACAATTAAAATTTTAAAAGAAAATATTTAAGAATGATATGGAAATAAATCTTGCAATACTATTAAAACATGATACTAAAATTTCTCTACAATATTAGTAGCCAAGTGATGGAGAATGAGATTAGAGTATTAGAGTAGTCTCATACAAAAATAGTAACATGAAGCTTCAATAATAAAGTGTTTTCAACAAGTTGTATCGAAGAGATAATAGAGGAAGAGGGATATGTAATATAGAATAGATTTTCTTTGTTCAAAAATTCATTTGATGAGGGAAGGAGAAGAAATGCAATAGTCAAATTCTACCAAAAATTAATTATATTTTCAAAAATTGATTAAAATTTATTGAAATAGTGTTGTATTGTGCTGAAGTTTTTTAGATAAACTATGTGCAATTATTTAACATTAAAATTTGAATAAATTATTGTATGATTTGAAATGTTGATGTTAAGAAATTGCACATAGTTTATCCAAAAATATTCAACACTATTATCATGGACTGTGGAAATAAAATGTCACTAATCATTTTATTACTTTGATGCAAAAAATAATTACAAAGAATTTAAGTCGTCTATGCTTAATGACTTGCAATTATTATAATAGTGTACTACTTATGCAATCCAATAGCCACTCACCTTCATTCCAACAACAATTTCAATCATCAAGTCATTGGTATGAACAAAATACAATGTGGTTAAGCACATTCCTGATTCAAAACAAGGGTGTTGTCCCATTAGTACAAGGCAACAAAGGCCATCTAACGAACACACATTAACAACACAGTGACAGCAGAGAGAAAGCCATCACCCACAACACATCATATCAAAAAACAAAAAGTAACAATAACCATAGGATAAAATGTCCTTCATGCAAGCATGAAACCAGCCAAATAAGTCCAAAGACCCCCAGGGGTCCAACCAGTTCAACAATATTAACAAACAAGACATAGATAAAAACAAGAACAAAAAGGCCCAACGGCCTAATTCTTTTCCTTTCTAGCAGGAATATCCTAGATATCCGTTGCCCAATCTGTCATGAGGAACTCGAGCAGCTCCTTGAAACCAGCATCATCCACGAAGTTTTCCTTATGCAGCAAGCAAAGACTGGTGGCCGACCTGTGCATGACCCTTAGAGAAAATTGAGATACCTCCTGAACCTTTTTTTCCAACCTCTCCAATCTCCCCTTCAGCTTGCCAACTTCTTCCCAAGCCTGATCTTTTTCCTTGTGATCTTCCTGCAAGGGGGCTTTTCCTTTATCCGCATTAGAGGAGCGAGGGGTAATTTCCATCACATTGTCACTGGAAGGGCCCTTCTTCAAGCTTTCAGACACATGGGACGTGCTGCTCACCAACACAGAGTGGCCTTCCCCACCCGTCACCTTTTCCTCCTGGCTTTCCCTGTCACTCCCATTATCATTATCGGAATGTGAAGCTTCCTTAAGATTTCCCACCTTGTCCTGCTTAAGAACCAGTCTATGAGACCTACGAGGGGTGTTAGCTTCTCCAATGATCTTGATGTCGGAGTCAATTTGATGGAGGAAGAATTCAATTTTCTTAGAGGCTTTAGCCTTAGGGCACGTGGTAGGGGCAAGTTGCTTTTTTTCGCTACCCATATCCCTCGGGCCCTTGTCAAGGCAGAATTTTTTAGGCATTTTTTCTTACTCGAGCCCGGCGTGTCCAAAATACTAGCAGAGGGGGGAGTAGAGGAAACCAGGGTTTCGTCAAGAGCAGGGAGAGACATGACCTCTTGCACAGTGATAGGTCGAGCATGGAAAAGCGCCATATGGAAATGATAGAGCCTAGACATAAGGCCCTGGTGAAGGATAGTATAATTCTTTCTGGAAATTGAGGCTTCATTAAACTCTGTAACATTGCTATCAAGAGCATGAAACATGAAAAAAGGAATGGAAATATGCAGATGATTCCTAAGGTGGTTGAGGAAATTAAAGTGGTAATAGTAGTAGACCCCATACCTTCCTTCCAGTGTGAAATATTTCATGACTTTAATTTGGATTTTTTTTTAAGTTCACATATGAATATACTCTAACAAATCTATTGTCATGCTTGAAAAAGATAATTACTATAATCCACTGTATTTATCTCCACTAAATAAGAAAATAATCAACCATACAGTGTCAGAGATGGTATAAAAGGTAAGATATAATTAGATATTTAATTGCTATTAAAATAATTCCCTAGTGTGTATATATAATTTGTGGTGTTATGTGTTTGAGCTTTTTAGGTGGGAATGAGAGTAAAGATGGAAGCATGGTTGGTGAAAAGCAAAATTAATAATATTTTATTTATGACATCAATTATATTAGGTAAATATTGAAATCCTTAAATTGATGAAACCATTTTTTTAAAATTCATTTTGCCAAATTAAACATTTGTATGGTAGGTAAGTAGAATTTTGATGAAACATTTTTGTTTAAATTCACTTTGCTTATTTAAATTTGAATGGTAGTTAAAGTATGTGAGATTAGTCTTAAATTGTTATAACTAGTCAGAAGTATATGCCATGACTCTAGGTTGAAGTTATTTAACTTCACAACTAGACATGATTATTTTATTTTGAAATTCTGAAATTGATGGAGATTCAATTGATTAATAAAATCACTTCATTCACATACATTTAACCTAACTTATAATTGAATGAAAAATATTATTATAAAAAAACAAAAAAACATAATTAAATATTTTATTAATGTAGAAATAATTGCTAAGTATACATAAATACTATTTATTTGTTAAGATAAACGTGAGAGTGAGAGTGGAGAGAAAAGTCAATGACATGTAATCGAGGGAGATGAATTGAAAGTAAAAGACGTCTCATTTGTAACAAAAGGAAAAATCAATTGTTTTGAGCCACTCAAAGCTAAAATAAAAAATTAATCCACTGGCACGATTGACAGGTGTATTTAAATTTAAAATACAAAATTCTAAATTATCAGCGAATAGCTGGGAAAACGTACCACCTAAACTCGCTATTCATGAAAATATATATTTCGATTGGCAGACAATTATATAACAGGCAAGCCCCACACTCTAGTGTTGATTGCCTCGGGAAAAAGGTTTGGTCACATGATTCCTTCAATAATTTTGTACACTGCTCTCTTAATCCACTGCCAAGTTGTATTTAAATTAAAAATACAAAATTTCTCACGTTTACGCGTTAACTAATTGCATAATGATCAGCGAACCTCTGGATACGTAAATAGATGCTTGATTATCACGGAATTGACGGTCACAATGGCACATTTTATTAAGTAATTCAAACGAATAGACAGGTAGTAATGGCAAATTTTAAATTTTTTATATTCACCATTTAATGATATTTTGATTGGCGTGAAGACTAGTCTATAAGATTAATGATAATTATGTATTTTAACCTTACAAAATATATTAATAATATATTATTAAAAAATATTTATAAAACTGTACTTTAAAAATAATTTGTAGACATTGATATCATATATACACTAGCACTTGCATCAGAAGGGGTGCAAGGGTTACGTCAATAGAAAAGTATATGTACTTTAACATGTTTAGGAGGCATATTCTTTATTTTTCTTTAAGAAGTAAAGCTCAAAATATAAAAATATATACAAGAACATCTTTGGCATGCTTTTGCATACTAAGGAGAAGGAAACCTTAAGACTTGTTCAGTCTAATTTATATCATTTAAACACTTATTCTATGAAAAGAATCTCCTTATGTGTAAACATAGATGGCAGAATCCCCTAAATATTCCGTGTATTTCACATTTTCTTTTTTTGATTTGATTTGAAAATCCCAATATTAAATGCAAATCAAAATTTGTTTTCATATGAGAAGCAATATACAGTCTATTTATTTTATGATTGTTAGAGGAAAAGTAAATAATATAAAAAAACAAAATAAAAAATAAATCATAAATCATAATATCTTATAATTAACAAATCATTTTCCCTGCTAACCATTATATTAAAGACAAATTAAAAATGATTCTAAACAAATGAAGAAAAGTGAAGACTATTTATTTTTGGCTACTATAATTTATCTAAAAAACATGAATTATCCTCTTGCTAATTAATTATTTTGTGTTCTTATAAAAAACATGAATTATGAAAATAATAGTCCATTTCAAAAGACATAATATTTTCAATGTTTTAAGAAATATAACTAAATAAAAAAATTTATATATATTTAAATGAATATAATTTGTAATATTTAAAAAAAACAAAAGAAATATAAGATATATCTAATAATTGTCTTCCAAATAATTTATTTTTAAAAAATAAAGAAATTAAATTAAAATCTATTTTAAACTTGCTCCTATCTATGGATCTCTCTATTTTAAATGTGTCTGGCTAACGTTCCGTAAATTTGGTAAAAGAAATTTGATGGCTCGTTTATTTTCCCATTTTTGATTTCTCAAGTTATTATTACTAACTATTTTTATCAACTATTTTTATCAAAGTTTAATATTAGAAACCATCGTAATAAATTTTTTTGAAGAGAACGAAAGAATGGCCGAGCAGCATAATAAATGGCCCCACAATTTTAGAGAAAACAAAACATTGGAATACAATTATACCCCACCTATTCAATTTTGTAAAGTCAACTTGTAAAATATTTAACTTTTCAAATTATAAAAAATATTTCTTATGCATATGATTGGTTAAAAAGTTATTTCTGCTATTGACCAATTTGTAGGGAAAGCAAGGTAGGAAAGCAAGGTAAACATTGTTTTAAAGAATTATTTTTTATTTTTTTCTCTATAAAGTTATTTATCAAATCTTTTCTAAAATAATTAAAGATTATTAAAGAATGTAATTGTTATTTTTTTATTAAAGAAAATCTCAAAAAAATTAATTAACTATTTTATAGAGATTTGGATTCACACTAATAAAATAATAAAATAAAATAAAAATTGTATTATTCTTTCCATTAGACTAATATCTTTGTTATCTATGTTTTTAATATTTTATGGTACAATTTAATTATTAAATGCTCTCCTATATATAGGATAACCTATATTATTTTAAGTTATATTAATTTATTATATATAATATACAACCTATTTTAATATACATAATATTAATTTATATATATATATATATATATATATATATATATATATATATATATATAACTTATATTAATGTAGAATTTATATATATTATTTCTATTTATATTTTATGTTATTGAAGGTAATATTTTGTAGGTAAATAAGTTAATCTATAGGTAATATATTAATTTATATTAATATATATGATGGGTTATTTTATTTTGTAGGTTCTCCTTTAATCTATATTTATATATATGTTAATATATATTATATAAATTATTATGATTTTATCATTTATATTAATATATTTTACTAGTTATATATATTATAATCTATTATGTTTTAACAATCTATTTTATGGTTTTAATTGTTCATCATTTATTTAATTTTCCAATTTATTTAGCTAAGCAATTGTGTGCAAGGGATCTCATTTGTGAAAATCATCTAGGAGTCAAACTTAGTCCCAATGTGGCTCTCAAATTGTAAACCTTGGTGGATGACTTTTTATCACATTTAATTTTCCAACTTATATTTTTTATATAATCTCATCTTATTTTTTCGTTTGGTTAAATTATTATAGTTTTGAGTTTTAGTATATTTTCCTTTATATCTTCCTTCATTTTTTTTTAATAATTTTGGTAATTGTTCCTCAATCAATTTGTTATATTATTCATCTTTATAATTCTCTTAGAGTTGATACATTTAACCTTTAACCTTTTTTGATCCATTTATTTGTGTTATATCATATTATTATATTATTCATTCTTCTATTATGTCTTCATCATATTTTTTTTCCTATTTTCACTTTTACTTCATTTTTCAACCCCCTCCCTCCTTACCCTCTCCCATCACTTAACTCTTCTTAAAGTCATTTCTATAATCATATTCTTCATTATCCTCCTCCTATGATGAATCATTGAGTTAGGGTTAGGGTAAATTATATTATTCATTCTTTAGTTATGTTTTCATCATCTTTTTCTTATTTTCACTTTTACTTCATTTTTCAATCCCCTCCCTCCCTACCCTCTCCCATCACTTCAATTTTCTTAAGGTCATATCTACAATCATATTCTTCATTATCCTCTTCCTATGATGAATCATTGAGTTAGGGTTAGGGTAAGATCATTAGAGTTTTTTAGTCATTGTTTGAGACATTTAACTTTAACCTTTTTTCATCCATTTATTTGTGTTATATCATATATCTATTTTTTGATACATAAGAGTTTGATATTTAACTAATATTAAAAAAATCCATACATTACATCTACTAGAGCAGGAGGAACCATCAACCAACCAGTCACCAAAAAGGCTATCAAAAAATCCGCTACAACTAGCCCGAAAGAAACACTGGAAGCAACCAAATTTGGCTTATACTAAACCATAACCCTTTAAGCCCATAAACTAAACTTCCAGTCGAATAGAAAAATCTGCCAAAACAAAAGAAAGTTGAACCTTACAGAAATCCATTTAATTTAGCAAAGGTATCAAAATCAACCACCCAGTCCAAGCCATCCTCCACCACCAGACCAATCTTCCTTTCCAGAAACTCCACCACCACAACCGCAATCATTCGATGCCTCATGAACTCGAGCCCTTTCAAATCCAGAAGGAAAGGGAAAAATTTCACTGCCTCGTCTATTTTCTAGAGCAGCTCCAAGTTGGCCTATCATGGGATTCCCTTACCAACAATTGCCACCTTTAATGTCTCCTCTAAACCACCCACCAAATCCTCTCAAAATAGCTACACGAGCAAGTCCTTAGCCTCAGCCTTGGGGACATTGTAATCTATAAACGAGGCCAAGAAGCACGAGGAGATATAGGCATTATCCCTCGCATATTACTTCTTCTCTAAATGACCTCTCCCTAATATTGTTTTTACCGCTACCAAAACCAGAGGATCTTTATCAAGCAGAATACGCTTGAGCTGCTGGTCAATGATTTCTCTGAAAATAGCTTGTCTCTTCATTTCCACCAAAGAAATGGGTGTGTCCACACCAAACGATTCCAACCCCTCCACAAAAACAGAAATTATAAACTTGGAGCAACCAGACTTTTCCATCATCGTAGCCTCTAGAAGCCAAGCACCGTTAACCAAATCACCTCCTACTAAATTACCTCCTAAACACTGCAAACCACACTCTACCAACCCCCCACCAACAACACCCATAAATAATACCCATGACAACAAAGTCGAACACCCTACACACGAGGGAGAAATTATTATGACGTAAGGCAATCTATCCTTGCATGATCATCTATGCTCCACCATCAACCTTTAACCCAATGCAAGCCTTGAAATGATGGAAATTTACCAGCTATCGATAGTACATGTACTCAATATATACAAAGTACACCAAAATGACCACCACCTGTTGCTTCAACTTCCTCCACTATTATTGGTGGTGTCGACCACTACAAGAAACAACATAGGAGCCATGTCATACCCCTACAACATCCCTCCGCCCACGTGGAGGGTCACCCACCCAGCCACCCACTTTGTGTTATATCATATTACTATATTATTCATTCTTCTATTATGTCTTCATCACTTTTTCACCTATTTTCATTTTTACTTCATTTTCCAATCTCCTCCCTCCCTACCCTGTCCCACCACTTAACTCTTCTTAAGGTCATTTCTATAATCATATTCTTCATTATCCTCTTCCTATGATGAATCATTTAGTGTGGTTTGAAACGTCAATTCAAAATAGCATACATAGTTTAATCTAGAAGTGTTTACTCTATCATTCATGAACTTTGAAAAAATCATACTATCTATAACCATCGATTCATTAATATTTAAAAATTATTGATTTGAATGAAAAGATATAGTTGCACTTGTGTCTACTACAAATCATTTTTTTATAATTTAATATAATATATTTCATTATATATATATATATATATATATATATATATTAAAAATAAACAATTTGTAATAAACAATCATTTTAATATATACCAATTTTATATTAATAATAAGAGAAGAAACATTGTCAACATGTAATATCTGACTTTTAATGATTTTTAGCATATATTATATTTATTTTATTTAGAAAATTTCTTTAATAATAATAATTCGTAATATAACATCATTAAATATGTTATTTATTTAAAATTTAGTGATAAAAAATAGGTTTATAGTTATGGATAGTGTTACCATCATAGTTAGGATTAGAGATAGGTCTAGAATTAAGATGATGGTTTAAAATTTATTGTTAGGATTAGAGTTAGGGTTAGGGTTAGGGATAGAATTAGAGTTAAGGTATGAGTTAGAGTTAGGGTTAGGTCATTAAAATAACTAATTAATAATATTAAAATACTATAATTAGTAAAACATACATTTATTTTTATTAATTTTAATAAAACTTACATTTAATTTCTATCAAATCTAAAAAACAATAATTACAATACTATTAAGGCAAGTACTAGCCACTATGTGGCACTTGTTATATTTTTATTTTTATTTATTTGCCATTATATTATTATTATTTTATTAATATAACAAGTTTGGATTATGTTACATTATTATATTAATGCTTGGATTATGTATTATATTATATTACATAATGTAATTATATTTGTAATATAATATTTAATTATATTATATTATATAAATATTTATTATATTATGTTATTGTATTTTAATATATTATAATAACAATTATTATTATTATTATTTTTTTTTTTTTTTTTTTAACATTTATTATATTATTATATATTATATTATATTATATTTATATTATTATTATATTGTATTATATCATATTGCTAATTGAATGGGTTTGGATTTTGGATCAATTGTTAGGATAAGGGTTGAAATCAAATAAGTAGTATATATTGTTAGTTTTATATTATTATTATTGCTATATATTTTTATTATATAATAATATTAATATATTATTAATATTTAAATTATTATACTATTCATTATATTGTATTCTTAATTCGATATTACTATTATATTATTCTTATTATTAAATTATTTTCATTATTATATTTTTATATTAATATGATTTTTTTAATATTTTACTTAGTAAATTATCATTAACCTTAATATTCTATTATTAATTAAATATTATGAATTTTAATATTAAATTATTAAATTATTATTTTATTATTATTATTATTCTAATGTTATAATGTTATATTATATTATACTAATATATAATATATCATATGTTGTTATATTATATTTATATTTTAAGATATATTTACATTTATATTAATTATATAATATTTATATCATATTATACTATATTATTTAAATATATTTCTATTATTTTTATACTATATTATAAAAATATTTATTATATTATTATATATTAAATATTTTATTTTATTTATAATATTATAATTTATTTTTTATTATATTAAAAATACATTATATATTAATTAGGGTAAAGGATGTCGTAATGTTAAAACCTATATGTGTTCATTATTGTGATCTTGGCCGTAATTTTATTTTAATAAAACCCTCGTGAAATGGAGGAGCAGAAACCAATAGCGGGGGGAAAGCAGCTAAAAAACAGCCAAAAAAATAGCCGAAAAAATGATGAACGGCTACACTTTTATAGGTCACCTTGTTTATAGAAGGAATACCACGGTTAAAAAGAAAACACAGCAAATGATAAATTTAAAACGACGATGGAAAGCGATAGGAAGTAATGAATGCTCAAGATTAATTTAACCATATTGTATTGTTTTTACTGATCTCTTGACCGTTGATTTCAGTTATTAACTTACAATTCTAAAATAGAATACGCCTTTGGCGTAACAAGGAAAAATGTACCTTGTCACTGTTGTGTCAACTATTCCCGGATGATTCAACAATAAGGCTTCCAGCTTAGCTGGTGCCACCTGGATGAAATGGAAAAAGAAATATGTAATGGGAGATTAAAGGCGCAACACTAGCCTCTTTGCTTTACCTTTTATCTTTATTAGCATCTTGACAATAACAAAAGTCTGACGTTGATTAACGTGGGCCGCACCTTTCGCGAAGTTCACTCTCATCCGCTTTATATTCTAAGTTGTTTCTGAACAGGAAACAACCTCTGAAAATTATTTTACGGGAATGAGATAGGTTTCGGCTCAATTTAGATTCACAATATATATAACCTATCGGCTAATTATTTTTTACAATTAAAATCTCTTAATCTATTCAAATCACATTATCTCAAGTTCATTACTTTATCATAATTAAGTTAGTCAAATAATATTTTGTTTAATTAATTTAAATTAAATAATAAATATTATTTCCTACATTACCTACTAATAAATTAATTTAAATCTTAAATTACACTACCAAGTCTATATCCAATCAAAATAGTTAATTAAATAATAAATTTAGTTGATTCACTTATCCAATCTATTAACAAGCCAATTGATTTGACTAACTGAAAATAAATAAATAAATAATAATAATAATTATCAACCTTCTAATCAAATGATTTGATTACATAGTCTTGTCCACTTAACTGGAAAAATGACTACCACTCTCATCATATCTTCCAATCATGAATCAAACTCATGATTTAAGATTTGATTTCCACCATCTAAATTTATCTCAAAATTTCTATAAAGTGGGGCTTAATCCTCCATTCAGGACACATCCCAATTCAAACAAATAGATGTTGTCTCAAAATGAGTAAAATACATAAGATTATTACTAAAAGTGCATCCATTCAAAGCTCTATGGGAGGTTTGTGTGAATTAGAATAATGAACTATGTTAAAATGTTTCTTTCATCCTTATTATTTTATTTTAATTTGCATGCTTATAGTTGGCATGCTTGTTGTGATGGATCCTTCTGTCTAGTATATTTTTTGAATATCTAAGGAATTTTAAATAATTTTAATAGATTAAAAGGTGTAGGTCATGAGACTTAGTTTTCTTCTATGCGGTGGCACTAATGCTTGAACAATATTAGATGCTTGCTTTGTTTCATTTTTTTCTTTTCTTTTATTTTGTTATATTCCTTGCATTTTGTTTCTTTTGGTGAAAAAAAATTATTAGATAATTATTGGTCCTTGTATCTTCTTCTCTACTCATATATTCTTTCTCTATATTTATTTTCTCCTTTTTCAGGGAAGTTGAAAAATGTTAGAAAATTTCTCTATACAGGAGTTGAAAATTAGCTTAAACATGCCCAAGGATCACTTAAAAAAAAAGTTAACCTTCTACACGAAAGTATGTTTTTGGTAAGACAATAACTTGTCATTGTTAAGGATGCCAATAATCTACAATGGTCAATAATGGATCAATGATAGTAAATACCCTATGATTTCAAATGTAGAAGAGGCCTTCCTTATGTCGACAAGGTGGGAGATAGGATTCAATAGGATGAAATGTCTTAATCCTATGACATGAAACAAATATCACAAAAAGATATTAAATGACATAAGACATAAGAAGTAAATTACATAAGATAAGGTCTAATGACAACTAAGACTTTTAGAATGATTCCTAGGGTTTAAGTAAACTTAACATGTGAATATGACCTACTAGGTGAACTAGTTAGGTAAACAAACTTATTTACATCAACACACCCCCTTAATTGCAACTTAGGGAGCAGAAGAAAAATGCAAAAATGAAGCTACAATGCTTGAGGATACATGGATGAGTATGATGATGGGTCTCGATTTCTAGACCATGTTAGATACACATATACAAATGATCTCTCACAAACAAAGTAAAGGTGAAAAAACACATGGGATAAAACCCCTCTCCAAAAGAGAGAATGTATGAAAATAATCAAGTACAAATTATGAATGGAAGACTCACCATTGTTGATGAGTGTTTTGCACATCACAACATAGAAAAAATATGAAGTATTTTATCTCTATTGAAAGGAAATCTAACTTCTTAGACTTCAGAATGATTACCCCAAGGCTTTGATAGTCAAGTCTTGATCTTGGAAAAATGACTGAATGGTTTAAGTCTTTTCTATTTAAACAAAGGGCCTTACAATTACCTAGATGGAACTTGATACCAATCAAGGGTTTGAAATATATGAATGTGATATAAAATCCTAACTAGATTTCTAAATTTGAGATCTAAAAGTAAACCTTAACATCTAAATCATAGAAAAATAGGGGGTCCTAGGGTTTCCCAAAATGGAAAAGTGGATCCACAGAGGGAAAAGGGGTCCTAATTCTCTAACATCATTAGGAAATGAGATCCACAAAATGAAATGACTATCAACATTGAGGTGATTCAAGTCAAAGTGTGAATCTATAAATTTCCTTTTTTTTGCAAGGACGAGGGTCTAGGTCAAACAACACTTTGGGGAGAAAGATTAAAAAAAATGAAAATCTAACCCAAAATGTAATCTATCACTTGGATTTAGAATATTTAGCATGAAACTGATGGAACCTCCAAACATTCTAGAGAATATGGAAGAGATAAATGTTGTATACCTCTCACAAAAAGGTGTTTTCAGAAGTTGTCTAAGGAATCATTCGCCCAATGGTGAATAGGTCCTGGGTAGGGCTCTTCAAAATCTATTTATGGGATCTTTGTTCCTGTGTCTGTACTTCAAAATTCTTGATTTTCATAGTCAGACAGTTGGACATAAATCTAGGATATGAATTTCCATGAGATGACAACAAAGGTCACAAAAAATGCAACTTTACAATTTTGCAACTTTGAGATCTTCATCTTTTCTTCAACCTGCAAATCAAACCCTTGAATGAACCTTGGAATGTAGGTATGCAACTTGCATGAAATGGATTCAGTGGATGTGAATCTTGATCTTGAAATTTGATTTTAAATAATTTCTTAAATGCTTTAATGGATCATGAACTCTACATCAACATATTAGCTCCAATAACATGCATGATGTAAGAAGACTTTGACATGACAATTGGATCTTGATTGCTACAATAGGTATTCAATAATTCTACCCTTGAATGCCTTGAAATGCTCTTGAAATTGAACACTTGAAAACATAGATGAAACACAGTGAAACAACCTTATTTTTATAGGTATGTAACATTAATTTCCCAAAATTCAAATAACACAAGCTGACATATGAATACACCTTTGAAATCATTAAAATACTACCAAAAACATAATTTAAATTTAGGTCCTAGGTCTAAGGGAGGACCCAGGCGAATGGGTCCTAGGTAACTTGCATTTCTCAATGAGAAGTGTTATGTTATGGCATTAATGAATGTTGGGTTTTCCTCTTTGGAAAATGTAATTAATTAGGCTTGGATTTAAATTAAAGGGGCCCAATTAAGGAAAATTAACCTCAATTAATTAAGGGAGCCCTAAATAAGTGTGAAAGTGTAAAGAGGTACACTCTACAACACTACATTGAGCCACAATTAAGTCCATCTTAATTAGTAGGGCCCTAAACTTAATGTGAATTCCACCTATAAACCATCACACCATGCCAATACCAACAATTATTATTTGTAATTTCTTAAAAAGCTATAAATAATAAAAATAGATTTCAAACTTAAATCTAAGTTAAAAACTAAAATAAAATAAACAAAGTGGAAAGTCAAAATATATCAAAATCTAAATATTAATAAACATAATAATTTTAAAAAATTAATAACAAATAATAAACTTATTAAGTTAATTTAAATGATTAAAGGTGGGGGACCTAGCTTGATTGGCTAGAGTATGAGGTCACAAAGGCTAGTCTTTCCTCATTTACTAGGTGCATTATAGTTTATAGGAGGGGCTACCTAATTCATTTAGTCTAAAAAAAGTTAATAAATAATTAAATAAAAAGAAACTATTTTTAAATTTATTATAATTGAAATATTAATAAAACATGTATCTAAAAAATATAATTAATATATCTTTAACAATATTAACATAAAATCAATATTAACAAATACAAATATTATTAAATATTATTAAATAAATTATATTTTAAAAACTAAAAATGTATTTCAAATAAAATATTAAAATTAAATATAAACTATATTAAAATTGTTAAAAGTATAAACCTAACTTTTATATCTAAAACTATAAGTAACACCAAACTTAAAAAGTGAAAATAAGATGAAACCCTATTTAAAACCTATAAAAAGTAAATTTGTAATTTATTGATTTATTATTATAATACTATTATTTAAAAAATATATCTATTTATTAAAAACATTATTTTTTATCTAAAAAGCTAAGTTTAATAGTTTAAAAATTAAAAAAAATCTAATCCTATCCTTTCTTAATTTAAAGCTAAGACTAGATAACAATAAAGTTGTTTTTCATCAATTATATATTATATTTTTTAATATTTTAGAAAATTTGATGTTTGAGATCATTTCAATTGACTTGCATCCTTCTCCACATTTTTCAACTGCTAATTTTTAGAAGCAGATTGTTCACTTCATATAAGGAACACATTTGTTGTAATTAGATAATTATAAGGTGTATTTTTTTACTCTATTATGATGAATCCATAATATTTAATATCATTCAAATTTTTAATTCTTCAATTTGTATTCTTTATATGATATTATGGATCGTAAAGGCAAGGGTCTAATAAGATTTTGCTTGGAAGATCATATTTTAATCAATTCCCATGAAGATACATCTGTAGAGAAAATATGGAAGAAACTTGGTGAGAGTTATTAAGCCAAATATTTAATGAACAAGATTTTCTTGAGGAAGAAATTATATTATTTGTGAATGGAAGAGGGTGGATGAACCACAAACTACCTGTAAGCATTAAATATGTTGGTGGCTCAATTGGCATCAATTTGTGTCAAGATAGATGTGGAGGAGAAATGTTAGATCTTGCTTTTTTTTTCTTGATTTGTGGGATTCTCTTGTTATGGCTATTGGGAGTACTTTTGTCATTTTGAAGACTAAAGATGTTGTGGATTCTTTGCTTTCTAAAGAGATGAGGAGGAAGGTATCCATTAGTTCCAAGGAGGCCCTAAATGTTCATGGAAGACCTAAGGAAAAAGGCAAGAAGAATAAGAAGCATGACAAATCCAAGTCATAAGGGAGGTCTAAATCTTTTTGAAAGTTCAAAGTTATTTGTTGGAATTTTGATAAGCCTATACATATTCATAAGGACTGCAAAGAAGAAAAGAATACAAAAAAGGAATTAATACAGATTGGTTTTCTGAATATGAAGAAGTTGATGGAGGTAACGTGTACTTGGGTGATGATTCTTATTTAAATATTCTTTGTCATTGTAAAGTTAGAATCAAGTTTCCTGATGGTAGAATAAAAAAGATTAATGGTGTGTTGCATATCCCTAGATTAGCATGAAATTTGTTATTTTTTAGAAAACTAATAGATGCAAGTGTGCATGTAATATTTTTTGATACATGATGCAAGATGGTTAGAGGTGCTATGGTGATTAAAAAAGGTGTCAAATATGGCACATTATATAAGCTTGACACATGTACTCTTGAGTGCAATAGTACTTCTATGAAAAGAAAGTCTATGGAAGAGGTGATGGTTTCTTCTTTTAGATGGTCATGGATTCTAGGTACCAAAGGGTGCTATTTCTTTTGAATCAAGTTACTTGTAGAGAAAAATATGTTATGACATCAGAGACTTGGCCAGATTGGAGAAAAGGGTCTAAGGACCTTGAAAAATAATAACTTTGTTGAAGGTATTTGTGATTGTAATCTTGAATTTTATTTTTGTGAGAATTACATTTATGGAAAACAAAATTTTGTTTAGTTTTACTTGAGTTCACATAAATCTTGTGGTGTATTGGATCTTATTCATTCTTATGTGTTTGGTCCTGTAGATGTTCCTTCAAATGGAAAATCCACATTTTATGTTTCATTTATTGATTATTATAGTAGGACATGGGTATACTTTCCAAAGAGTAAATCTAAACTTTTCAATCAATTTAAATAATTTAAAGCAATGGGTGAGTCATGGACTAGAAAGAAAATAATTTTTTTAGGACTAATAATGGTGATGAATTTTTCTCTAATGATTTTGATAGATTTTGTAAAGATTGTAGTATTCTTAGACAAATGATAACTCTATAGTCTCCACAACATAATGGAGTTGTAGAACGAATGAACAAGACATGGATTGGTTCATATGAAGGTATTGATAATTAGAAAGCAAGGTTGGTTACAAAAGGTTACTCTCAAGTTTATGGTTCTTATTATGGTGAGATATTTTCTCCTATTGCTAAAATGTAATCCATTATATTTTTGATATCTATTGCTACATCTTATGATTTAGAGGTTGAGGAAATGAATGTGAAAAATTCTTTCCTTCATGGTGACTTGGATGGGGATATTCATCTGACACAACTATAGAAGTACGTGATGAAAGGTAAAAGTAAATTGGCTTACAAATTGAAGAAACCTTTGTATGGCCTAAAATAGAGTCCAAGGATGTGGTACCAAAAATTTGATACATATGTGTTGAGCTTGGGATTTGAGTGTTCTAAATTAGATTGAATTGTATTTATTATAATAATGATGGTGATTTTTTCTTGTTTATTGAATTATATGTTGATGATATGTTCTTTATTAGTAAAGGGAATGGTATGATTTTAGAACTAAAATCTCAAATTCCTACTAAATTTAAAATGAAAGTTCTTGGTGTAGCTAGAAACATTATTGGGATGGAAATTAGAAGAGATAGAGTGAACAAAAAGCTATTTCTTGGACAAAGAAAGTATGTCAATTTAATTCTACAAAAGCTAAACATGTAGGATAGTATAGACCATTATGTGTTGTTTTTTTAGTTGGAACAAAGTTATCTATTTCAAATTTTCCAACATCCCCATGAGAGATGAAAGAGATAAGAAAAGTTCCTTACTAGAGTGCAATTGGAAGTTTGATGTATGCTATGGTCTGTACTAGACCATACATTTCCAAAGCAATGTGGCTTCACTCAAAATATATTTCTAATCCTGGAAGAGTTCACTAGAATGTTGTTAAAAGAGTCTTTAGATATTTGAGCAGTACCTTTGAGTATTCCTTGTGCTATCATGGTAATTTAACTGAAGTCAATATTTCCCTTGATATTCATCGTTATGTGGATTTAGACTAGGTAGGTGATATTGATAGTAGATGATCCACGAATGCTTATGTTTTTACATTATTTGGTGATGCAATTAGTTGGATGAGTAAGAGACATGATGTGGTTTCCTTATCCACTACTAAAGATGAGTATATGGTAGCTAATCATGCTTGTAGAGAATCAATTTGTCTTAAGAGACTATATTCAAATACTAGAATAAAATAATGTGCAGTGATAATTTATTACAACAGTTAGAGTGTAATATTCCTAGCTAAGAACATGAAATTTTATGCCAGGACCAAGCACATTGATGTACATGTGGACGCTGAAAACGTAACCCTTCTACTTTTTCTGTCTCATTTGGGCCCTCCTTGTGATTTTGGTTTAATATTTCCTTGATTTAATGTTGTAATGTGGATAATACATTCACATTAGGTCTTGGTCCCTTGTGAACTAAAAGGATTCAAGTGGTACCTTACCTAAGAGTTGTAAAGTGTTGTAACACACTTTCACATTTTTCTAGGGTCTTGTTAATGTATTTCACCTAAATAACCTCTTTTCATCATTTACCAAGCCTTGACTCAAAGTGTTGTATCACACTTTTCTAGGTTTGTGATTAATAATTGGGATTTCTTATGCTTTAATTGGCCCCATTTTGCATCCACAAGCATTATTTATGTGTATTTTTTTATAATAATCCCAAAAAATATCATTTAAAGCATCAAAATCCTGAAACATGCCTTAAATGCCTAAGATGGGACTCATTCACCATTTTATGTGAATGAGTCCCCTTAGGTGGGACCCATTCACCTAGGGTGGTGAATGAGTCCCATTTAACTCAAAATTTAAATTTAATTCAAGATTCTAGTGGGTTTTTATTCTATAAGATGGAAGGTTGGCCCTTGATGTTGTCATTTTGGGAATTATTGCATAATTGAGTATAAATACAAACTTCTTTCCCTCATTTTCATACCTAGCAAGTTTGATCAAGCATTGAAGAGTTCACAAGAGTAGTTGAGCATTTACAAGAACATTCAAGGCAAGGGAAAATTATCAAGAAATCAAGAGAATTTTCAAGTGTCATTCATCATGTCAAAGATTGTTTACATCATGTTGTTTTAGAGCTAACATTTGTGACATAGGATTGTGTGATTCAAGCAAGCATTGCATTCAAGATCAATCAACATCAAGCTAGATTCCAAGTCCTCATCCATTTGATCCAATACTTACATGTTTGTAGTACCTTATTTGCTAAGGTTTTTTGAGTTACAACATCATTATTGTTCATTCATCATTTTCCATTCTATTTCATTTTATTTCAAGGGTTTAATTACCAACAAGGGGTTTGACCAAGGAAAACCCCTATTCACTAACCCCACAATAATTTTCCCTCTTCTTGTATGTGATTTGTAGGGCTAGGTTGCAGATTTACCAAGAAGTTAAGATTGGAAAAGTGATCAAAGCAAGTTAAAATTGTCAAAGTCATAAGAGAAGCTTGGAGAATATCTACATGGTGAATTTTGCAGTTTCAGACCTAGATTTCAATAAGGAGTAGAAAAGCAGGCTCAGGGCTAGATTTTCTTATTTTGAATTTCTATAAATCTAAAGGTGGATTGATTATCCATTATTGGGGAATGAGTCCCACTACTCAGGCCTAAAAATGATTTTTGTTGATCTAAGTACCCATTTTCCTGAAACCTGTTCCGACACAGTTTTCCCAAAATTGGACTAAGTCGCCTAGCTTGGTGTATGAGTCCTAGTCAACATCAACATCAAAATTTGTAGGATTCCAAAGCTCCATCACATCTCTAGCAAGTTTCTAGGTCCACATTTCTAGTTTCATAATTTTATGTCACAATCTACTTGCATTTCTAGGTCTTTTTGCATATCACGCCATGTTTTCAAACATTTTGTATTTTCCAAGTTTACACTTGGTGGTGAACCC
>VDFB02375149.1:0-106641 GCA_007258455.2 Sequoia sempervirens
ATATGGGTCAATCTCTACGAACATAAAGTCTGAAATAAAACCCTTGATTGTAGTGGCCTATTAACCCATTCACCAAGTTTATCAAAGTGGTGCATTGCAACTTAGATTCCAAGAAGTTACTTGCCATGTCCGATCTTGGTTGAAGTATAGAGGTTAAGACTTCATTCTTAACATACCTTTATACTCTTTCCTTGGTTGCATGTAAAATCATCTCTTCTACGAAGGGTGTGAGACAAGCCCACCAAGAAAAACATACCAATTCAACTAGGATGTCATATTGCTTGTGGTTTGAAAACACAGTGCTTTGATCGAAAACATCAAAACCAACATTCAATGAATCATCATAATTGTGAACCCTTTAGGAGAGGCAAATATCCTTGAACAAATTCACATGTTATTGCTTGCCCTTGGGATTCGTATCCTTAGAGGCTTCTAAGCATTTGGATTTCATCTCAATTTTCTCCTACTAAGGTCAACATTAGGAAACCTTTGCCTTGATTTCCTCAATTTTTGCATAATGCACTTTGTGGGATGAAAGAGAATTAGGAAATTGGACATTAAGTTGAAAACCTAATCAAGAGTTTGTTTGTGGTAAAAAGAATCCATTAAGCAAAGATTGAATCAATTGGACCCCACATATGTGCTTGGAATCTTTTGATCTTATGGTTTTCATGCAAACATTGATCTTTTGATTTTGAATTACTCTTAGAGAAAGGCATGTTCTTCACTATCTTGGTCTCATAAACAAGTCCTTCCTAGGTTCATTTAGGATCAAATCAAACACTTCATCCATTTCAAACATTTATCATCTCATCCCATAAACAACTTTAGAGCTTTGGAAACATCATTCTAGACTTGGGTAAATCATCAAAATCAAAATCACCTTGTTTAGTTAGGAGTATGGGAATGCATCCTTTCTCGTACCTCTATTTAAATTAGCACCCCTTTGAACAAGTTCATCCTAAAATCACATATAACATCTTAGGGTTTACATGTCCATTATCCAAATAAAAAGCAATCAAAATCAAACCCTAAGTCTATAATTGATCTAAAGTCCCCAAAACATTCAACACTCATATCATTTCCCTTTTCATCCTTCATCTCGTCATTGGTCCTAAGAACTTTAGAGGTCATTTTTGCAACAAGTTCAAAACATAAGAGGAACATGGAATATAAACTTGAGTCATACATCATGAGTAATCCAAGTCAACTAAGCTATCAAAGCCTTACAAATCAACACTCACATCTATACAAAGCGTACACGGGATCATTACCTTCAACAAATGTCAATGGCACAACAAGTGTGAGTATGCCCAAATCAAAGATTGGAAAACATTTCTTGATGGTAGATCTAAGTCCAAACCTACAAATCCACCAACCAAAAAATCAATGCATGAGCCTTCAAATGAAAAACATCATCCCACCAAATCCCTACTATCCAAATGAGAATGTACCAAGTACAATATTTCCAAACATGAATCAGAAAAAAATTGGGAGAAATATGTTTGCAAATCATACAAATATTCCACACATCAACAATGGTCAATTTCAACCTATCATGCCAAATATGAACATTATCCCAAATCAAAACAATTTTAGCTTAGTCACCAGCTATGTTGACATCTTCTATAGTTGTTCCCAATTCTTTCTATTAGTGCTTTTTATAGTTTGACATTCTTTTGAAGTAGCATTTCAAGGACTCACTATCATCCTTGGTCCGCTCTACATTAGTCTTCACATTGTTTTACATTATCTCCTTCTTTATTTAAGATTGGGGACTCCTGACATTGTGACATTTGAGCAAGGACTCAACATTGAGGGGGGTTGCATAGAATTTCTTCATTATCTATTATGGGGGGCTTCTTCCTCACTTGAGGGGTGATCCCACAAAGTTGGTTTATAATTTCTAGAAGATTTTTTTTTTTAAATCACATATTTTTAGAAAATATAATGATTCAAGCCTTAAAATGTTCCATTTAAAGCATTCCAATTGAAGAGGGTTTGATCAAACTACCTTAGATCAAACCCAATTGGATAGAACCTCACTAGTTTTAAACCATACCTATAATAGAGTCTCCTTTACACCTATCAAAATGATGATAAAAACCACTTTTGATTTACCTTTTTTGGAATCAAAAGATTTCATTTAAAATTAATTTTTTGTAAGTATGTAGTCATACTATAAGCTTCCCAAAAAGTACAATTTTAAATAAATTTAATTTTATTATTATATTTATTTTTTATTTCTTGTGAATGTAGGTTTTTCATGGAAAATCAAGCTCTATGTTCTGCACATGTGGAAAAATAAAAGATTATAAGAAAAAAAAAATGAAAAATATGAGTGCACCAAATATTGAAGTCCTTGATCCAACAAAAAAAAATAAAAATTGAATTTCAATACATACAAATATATTTATATTTACCTATGGCTTTTAAGTTCATATATTTACTTTGATCTATACTTAAATTAGGATTGGTTACTTCTAAGGTGCAACTACCTTACTAATTAGATTATGCTTGGTTGTAAATGAAATTTGCATGCTCAGGCATATTTGATAGCAACATTCAAGGATTAGTGTACTCTAGAACCAAACAGATAAGGTATGGAGGATGTTTATTTGTAGGAATTTCTTAATGCATTTGATGTTATTCATCTATTATCTTTATGTTCTTATATTTAAAAAGGGCCAAATATTAATGCTAGTGAGAGTTTCACCTAAGTCGCTATATTCCTCTAAGTGATCTTTGATTTCCTTCTTACTTTTTCTTATTTCACACGATGATCTCTTGATTGACCATTGGTGTTCCTACTTCTATTGTATGGTAAATAATGACTCTCAGCAAGACATGTATTTGTGAAAAGAAGTGTATCTTCATGGTTTCATTATATGGCTTAATTGAAATCGATTAAGGTTTAACAAAGCGTAGAAGACATATATCATCCTAAATAAATCGTGTAACATGAGTGTAGAAATATAATATTATTTTATGAATAAATTGTCTAATGTGAAATATACATATATATTTTTTAATTAATTTCTCCCTTTTGATCAATTTATCTTTCACACTGGGGATATGCATACTGAAGTGGCATCATTTGATGATGTGAACCTCAACTTCAATTATAAGCAGAGATCTTATTATGTAAGCTATTATTGATTTGAGAGGTACAAAATTAGAGTACTCAAGTATTAGACAGGTCATCTCGAGTATGAATACATTTTCAAATGATACAAGATAATTTATTATTTGAAATGTATATTTTACAAATTTGAAAAGCGTAGAACACATATATCATCCTAAATAAATCGTGTAACATGAGTGTAGAAATATAATATTATTTTATGAATAAATTGGCTAATGTGAAATATACATATATATTATTTAATTAATTTCTCCCTTTTGATCAATTTATCTTTCACACTGGTGATATGCATACTGAAGTGGCATCATTTGATGATGTGAACCTCAACTTCAATTATAAGCAGAGATCTTATTATGTAAGCTATTATTGATTTGAGAGGTACAAAATTAGAGTACTCAACTATTAGGCAGGTCATCTCGAGTATGAATACATTTTCAAACGATACAAGATAATTTATTATTTGAAGTGTATATTTTACAAATTTGAAAAGGACCCACTAATCATTCAATAATTTTATGAGGTGCAATGTAAATGAATCAAATTTTACCATGACTGATAGGCGCATGTGCCAAAACTACACTTTTCATTTCTAACACCTAATCGTTTGCAGCAATAAATTTAAAATATGGAAAAAAATAATAATTTTAAATCATGCTTGATTTGTTTTTTTTTTGGGATATGACTTGTTCTAGAGATGCTTTATATATTAGTTTTGGGAGTATGTCTAATAATTTTTTTTTAAAAAAAAAATCCAATTTACAGTTACTCTTGAAATTGAAGATTAGGCAAGAAATAAACCTCTAAAATTCTAGAGGCAATTCAATGATGGGCTCATCAAGCACCAATGGGTTACATTATATTCTTATAATTGTTTTATTTATCTAGATACAATTTTAAAGATTTTATAACACCAGCAAAACTACCACATACAGAAAAGGATTGAATATTACTAGACTTGGCAGCTTTGACATTAGGATACACTTCGTTGATTTATAATTTGAAAAGTAGTCAGCATTCATTTTTTTCAGACCATCACCTGTAAAGGATAATTCAAAGCTTTCATATTCTGTGTACTATCACACTTGAATAGCTCTGAAATTCGACATTATATTTAAAAAGCTTCCCTCAAAAGTAACATGCGCTTCAAATGTGTGGTTTGAGTTCAGAGCAGTACTATATCATCTAAGATTCTAGCCAATCATTATACAGACTTGAACATCTGCTAAAAGAAAATTTAACACCTGAAAAATATATAAACAATATATAGCTGCTGGTTGGTTGATTCTAACATCAACAGGATCATATTTTCCTATAGGTACAGGTAAGATTTGGAATTCAAAATTAATTAATGGTCAATACATTGAAACATTGTACAAATATCAGCTGGACAGGCTAAGGATTTAACTGTATAACAGTCTTGGCTCACTTGGTGAAAAGAGTGCTAAATCTTTGAATTTAGATTATTATGACTTGGAGTGATTTAATAATCCCCAAAGATTTTGTCAATTCAGACAACTTGAAACAGCATAGCATTACGCAGAATTTTAAGAAGTTTATACCATTGTCAAACCATGAGAACATACATTATCTCTATCAGTGTGCCCCGGTATAGATTTTTAACATGATCCCTTAATCAACTATAAATTTCTGTTATATTGTCATTAAATGCTTTACATAGTTTCGTAGAAAATATTAACACTCGAGTACAGTTGAATACTAAAAAAGAGTAACAATGCAGGGAAAAAGAGCTAAACAAATGGAAGTTTCTGCAAATGGCCTCTAGTTCTTTATTGCAATAAGATACATACTTTATATTAATTGAAACAACTAGTTCAACCCAGACCTTAAATCGTGTGGTAAACACACAATGATAAGCTATTCAATCTAAGCTCAACAAGAAAGCCAGTGGAGTCCAATATAGGTGGAGTACAATTATTTTTTCCTATGAAAAGTATGCTTGTTTAAAGATTATACTTCTGTAAAATAAGTGTTGCACTAAAACGGAGGAAAGCTTACCGTATACCAATTGTAATATTACTGCCTATAAAGGCATGGATGGTAAACTACTATTTAGCCAGAAAATTAATAATCAAAGTTGGAACAAAACAAAATGCTTCAACAGTCAGGAATAATACTTTCTCATGGAGCCACAGATTACATTAAATATTCAAGTTCTACTAATTTGACTACTGGGAGAATTGTTGGTTTCGACCACAACACATTGAGCCTGAAGTTGCAAGTATTCACAGATCTCTCTTCTATAGCTCTCCTTTTCTTGTATACCACGCTCTTGATAAGGCTGCCATAAAAAACAAATTAGATAAACTCAATATAAACATTTTGTATATATGGTTATAAGTAAAACACTAATTTTGTCATTTACATACAAGTTTTTCATTCTCATAGCCAGTTCTGTTCCGCCTTGGTGCAATAGGATCCTTCCTAATCATTAGTTTCTTTTCCCGCCTACGTTCAATCTGATGTTCCGTGACATAGGCTTTGAGCTGATTACCCATGCTATTCATAAAGGGAGATACAAGTGCATGTTGTGGTAAAGTGCCGGGAGGAACATGGTACAAAACACCCCTCATTTTCTCTGTCCCAACTATCACATTGACTAGGTAACCATGCTCAGATCTGGTGCTCCAGATAGTTCTATCATTCTGTAGTGTTATCAGGCTCAGATCTGGCGTTCCAGATAGGAGAAGAAGCTACTCAGAGAAAGAAGTTGAAGGGATGGAAGATAAATCTGAGAAGGAAATTGAAGGGATGGAAGGTAAATCTGGGAAGGAACTTGGAAAGATGGCAGATAACCCTAATAGCATACCTCGACAGAAACACATAGTACCATTGGATCCTGAGGGAACTACAGTAGAATCATCTAGGGAGCCATCACAATCATTCTATTGTTGGGATTGATTTATGAAGAACGTCCATGAAACTACTATAGTACACTCAGGATCCAATGGTATGGGTGTCCCTGTCGAGGTATGCTATAAGGGTTATCTTCCATCTTTCGAAGTTCCTTCCCAGATTTGTCTTACATCGCTTCAACTTGCTTCTCAGATTTATCTTGCATCCCTTCAACATCTTTCTCTAAGTAGATTCTTCTCATATCTGGAATGCCAGATCTGAGCCTGCTGCTTCTCCTCCATTTTCCCGGCCAACTCGGTCCCTTCTTTAATATCTAGAATGATATTCGTGCTTCTTCCACGTATCCAAAAACACCATGCACAATTATATATTCTAAAGTGAGTATTAAACATGAAAGCTTAACTATATGAGAAGCAAATGAGTATGCATAAACCTTTGGTTGTGTTGGAGAAAATCAGCAGATGCATGGCATAATCAATGTTAACCGTGTCAGATATTGTGCTAATAATTAATTTTTGATATCGGAGAATACAATTATTATTATGAGAAAGTAAAAGTTTTCAAATAATAATAATTATTATTTTTAAATATTTACATAATGATTTAAAAATCTATATTCGGACTACAACATGGCATTAAAGCATTGATGAGGTTAAAAGTAAAATATGTTAAATTTCTCAAATTTAAATATATTCAATTTATTCTCTCAAAATTTCAATTATTATATGGTAACAAACCAATCAAACTTATTATTCCAAACTTTTCTATTTTATCAACAAGGATTTCACTATCTAGAATAGGGTAGAATCAAGGGAAAATGTATGAATCAATAGTATCAATCATCAAATACATAAAAATAAAACCCTACGACATTAATCTCAATAAGGATTTCATTATGTAGAATAAGGTTATGGATATTTGAAATACTTTTTTGAGCTAAAATAAAAGAGTACTTCGATATTTCCATTATGAATTTCATAAGCTATTCCAATTATTGGAAAATCACAAGACTCTCCCGCCTACATATATTTTACAAATATGGGTATTTAAATTTATTTTTTGAGCTAAAATAGAAGAATACTTTTATATTTTCCATTATGAATTTAATAAGCTATTGCAATTTATGGTACAGTCAAGAAAGATTTCATTCTATGATAGAAAATCTCAACAAATATTTCATTTTGTAGAATAGGGTAGAATCAACGGAAAAGGTATGATCAAAAGTATCAACCATCAAATATATAGAAAAAAAACCTGAAGACCCTAATATGAACAAGGATTTTAGTCTGTCAAATAGGATTATGGGTATTTAAAATATTTTTTTCAGCTAAAATAAAAGAGTACTAATAAGCTATTCCAATTAATAGTATATTTGTAATGACGAAAAAATCTCGACAACGAATTCATTATGTAGAATAAGGTTATAAGTGTTTGAAATATTTTTGAGCTAAAAGTGTCCTTTTATACTTTCCCTTATGAGTTTAATAATCTATTTTAATTTATAGTACAGTTGTAATGACAACAAATCTCAACAAGAATTTCATTATGTAGAATAGGGTAGAATGAAGGGAAAAGGCATGAATCAATAGCATCAACCATAAAATACATAAAACTCAAACCCTAGGACCCTAATCCAACTATGAAGCAGAAATGAACATAGAAATTTAAAATGATAAAATAATATTACCAACAATCTCTATGCCATGGCTAAATTACCTTCATTGCTCTTCTCCATTTTACTTTAGATTAGAGATAGTAGTTGTCGTTGTCTCTAGCTAGCTAAGGTAGAAATGAAAGTGAAAGGTCTCTTTTATAGAAAACAAAATTTGAATGAAGGGTCAAGATCAAATGATGAAGATCAATGGATATGATTGCTTGAGAAGCAATGAAATAGGGTTAGGGAAAAAATAGGGTTTAGTTAGGGATTGATGGTGGAGATTAAAAGATAATAAAACCTTATCAATGGTGGAAATTAATTGAGATGTGAAGGGATATGAATGGCATAGATAAAGAGAAAGGATAAGAATGACACATATAAATAGGATGTAGAGTAAATTAAATAATTATTTAATTATAGAAAAAAGGGTAAAGGTTGATTTTAATTAACATAACAATTTAAGTTAAAAAAGTGACGGAAAATGACAAAACATTAAATAATTAAAATAATTATTTAATAGCAAGGGAAAGGTCAAAAATAATTAATTAAATAAAATGTGTTTCATAACGGATTAAAAAAATAATGAATAATTAAATAATTAATAATAATTATTTAATTATAATAATAGAAATGTAAAAATGAATAATTAAATATGAATTTATTTAATTAATCAAAGGAAGAATAAATGGAGAAATGAATTAATTAAATAATTAAAATTATTCAATTATGCAGAGGAAGAAGTGGAAATTAATGCTTGTAGGCTTAAGATATTTTCTAGTGTCTACATTTTCCTCTCTATGATGCAATGCACTTTATCAGGTTGTGTCAAAGAAATTTAGTCCAAGACATGCCCTAGTAGAAACGCGATAGACCCATGTCCCCTCGAATTTTCTTTTGCAAATTTTGAAATTGTTTAAAAAAATGAAAAATTATTGTAACAAACAAATTGGATAGGCATGAATGCAAGGATTGACAAAAATAAATGTTAGTAGGAGGAAAATGTTAGCATAGTGTTAGATGATTGAAGAGGGATTGATATTTTAGTTGAGAGATGGTAAGATTGCATGTTTATCATCATTGGGCATTAAGAATATGGAAAATGACAATAAGTACCATGGTATGACATAGACCAAGTTGTGTAATGTTATCCCTTTGCAAAAAAAAAGACACTTAACAGATAAGGAATGCCATAAATCATACTAGGAGCAAAGTTGCCCCAATCTTTTTGTCGAGATAAATTGTAAATAACAATCAAAGAAAATGGTCATGAGACATCATTGCTCCTCTAAATCCATCTTGGAACATGTTGATGGTGTTTTTATGCACTTGTCAACACAGGCAGTGCGTAGGTGCACTACCTCTCTTGAAAGACAATCTCCCACAATCGAATTGTAGAACACTATCCCAAGGTCTCTCGGGTGTCAGGTCATGACAGTGTTTAGATACCTCAGTAGTTGATGTGATTTGCTAGAATCACAAGGCGGCCTTATGGAAAATACAAAGTGTGGACATAAAGTACGAAGTTGAATCTTTGAAAAGGAGCCCTTAGGATGAAGGCAGTTATATGTGGGCTGTAGGCTCAAACAACAATCTCGGACTCCGTTTAGTTGTTGGATTTGGCTTTACAATGTGCAATGAACCTTGGTATTGTTTAGTTTCTAAAAAAAGGGGAAAAAGAGTGAAGGAGGAGAAAAGTTCCTAAGTCTGAAGCTTGCAATGAATAGTGACAATGGAGTTCCTGCAATGGACAATTCCTCAAAACAATATCCCACTTAACCAGGGATTTCACAGTATCATGGAAATTGTGCTATGTTCTAAGGGCTGCAGATATTTCATTCTTCATCCACCAAATACATGCATGAATTAAAGATAAATGTTTGGGGCAGCTTCAAATCAAGTCCAGGCTAACTTTGCACAGCTATCTACCTTCAGCAAACAGCAAAAAGTATGGACTAAGGGATCATCAACAAAGCAGGAATTTTCACAATCAGCCAACAACATTCCTAAAATTTATCCAAATAACATGAATAGCTAACTAAATAGCAAAGAGATCTAAGCTAAACAGATGAAATTGGAAAAATGAATCAAATGACATGAGAGAAATCAAGGAAATACACCAAGTCAATGATATTTCTTATAAATTTCTGCAGCATGCCTTTACAACAACTCAACTCTCTCTTGCAAATGAGGGGAGTGCTCTATATATAATTTTGCAAAAGTTAAATGAATGGCCAAGATTCATTACAATTGTGTGGCCAAGATTCATTACAAAATAGGATTTCACCTACCCCCAAAAAAATTTACAATTTAAAAACATTTTTTGTCTCTTCCCTATTTTGTCATCTAGTGGATGACACTATTACTCTTTCATCCTGTAGCTAATTGCTGTCTCCTTGGCTGTAGCTACTCTTCAGGGAGGTCTTCTTCCTTGGCTGGGATGTCCTCTTGCTCCTCGGAGGCTACGTGCACTATGTACTTGAGGATGACCGCTTGGAGCTTGTCGATCTCGAGGATCTTGCATCTTAACACCTGGTAGCTCCACTCTTTAGCGTTTTCTTCCAGCCGCTTCCAATCCTTGTCATACTTCAAGCCCTGATCCCTGAATAGCTCTGATCGATCGAAGGCATGGGCAGCAAAACTCAGGAATTCCGTTGTGATTTCTGCGGCTGTCCCATCCTTCATCTTCTCCTCAAAGTATGGCTTGATCTTTTCTGCATCCATTTGCACTGTGGGCATATCATAGCCCATCATCAATTTGAGGTACTCAGCGCATTCCGCCTGGATTTCCTTGATCCACTCAATATCCGGATCCACCTTGTTCATGATCTTCTCCATCCTCTCCCTTCGGTTGATGAGGTCCCTGCGCCACATGTCAACCAGCCAATGATCCTCTTTCTTCAGCTCTAGCTTCTCCTCCCATGTGTCCTCGGGCATCTGGAGGATGGCTTCAATTCTTGGGAAGGTGGAGTCATTAGTTGTAGGGAAATTGGTGCAGAGCCTCCTTGTGCTCTCTAGGGATTGGATCAGATCCAAGAACTTGTTGGCTATCTGCACAGCCCTTCTGATTCCCATGTTCCCGACGTATATAACCCGTCGGAACCAATCCTCATTCATTTTCTCTAAGTTCTTCCTCCTCTCCATCTTGTCGATCTGTTGTTTGGAGAGTAACTGTGGTGTGGCCGTAGAGGTGGTGGGCAAGTCATCCACTGAGGACCACTACTGGATATAGTTTGTTAAGGCAACAACCTGTGCTTTGAGCTCATCCTTGGATACCTTATCCTGTTTGATCAAGTGCACTACTGTGGCCACTGATTCTTCCAGATGTTTAACCTTCTGCTCTCTAATCGCTATCCCCAAGTCAATGGTGGAGACACTGTAACTCACCCCTGCCTAGCCAATAGTTGGCGTTCCTATTTGTGTTGCTCGGGAGCTGAAAGCATCCATGGTTATCTTGGATCAGACCTTAGGCTTCTTCTCCTTCTTTGTTGTGGTCAAGGATTGGGCCAACATGGCTTCCAATGTTGCCCTCGAGTCCTTCAGCACTTGGGTTGTCTTTTCAAGCTGTTTCTCCAACCTGTCAGGCATAGGAGATTTGTCCTTGGGTGCATCATCACTGCCCTCACCTTTCTTAGTCAGAGACAAGATTTCTGCCTCCTTTTCTTTTTGGGGCTGCTGGTTTTCTTTAGTGGCATCCTCCTCCTCTTCGTCAGAGTCGTGAATAAACATGAGGTGTTTAACGGGCAGCTTGGTGGATAATTGCTGGGTGGGATCTTCTTCTATTGTTGTTTCTTCTTCTTTCTTCCCTTCAGCTACCTCGACCTTAGGGCTCTTCACAACATGGGTCTTGACCTCAGATAAATCCTTTAGTGGCTGCTCCTCTGGCGGCTGTCCCCCTTCTTCCTGTGGTGACCCTTCTGCCTCCTGCCCAACATCCTTTGGCTGCTGAGCCGACTCCTCCTCAAGGTCTTCATCGAAAGTTTGGATAATTTCTTTGGCGCCCAAGCCATCCTCCTCATCCTCGCTCTCGGAAGATCCTATCTCTTCTTCCTCATAGGCCACTTTGTCGATGGTTCGATGTTCATACTCGGGGTGCTCGTAATAGTCATCGGCCTCCTCCTCAATAGACTTCGAGGATTCCCGTTCTTGCTCTTCTAAATCCTATGAAATTACAGCCATGTTGTGAGGGCTTGGGCGAGGGCTGCTTGGAGTGCAGGGTCCATTAGGAGTTGCAAGAGCTCGGGGGGAAGACTCTGCAGGTGCCGTGTGATAGCCTCGGGTATAGTGGCAAGGGGAACAGGCGATGCTATTGTTGCCAGAGGGAGGGATGTAATGGGAGACATGGTGGTAGAGGAAGGAGGAGTGGTCACACCAGAGGAGGAATCAATGACGACTACTGACCTGGCCGGGGGCGAAGGGGCGAGATGGATAGAGATGTCCACTACCGGCAGAGATGCAGCGACCATTGCTTGGGAGGGAGGCGGTGCAACAGGAGGGGTAGGGAGAGCCAAGGGAGACTGCGATTCTGTTGCAACCACGGTCTGCCTTAGCCTTTTGGGAGATGAGCCTCCTGTTTCTTTCATTGCTTGCTCTTTGGGGTCTGCAGACTGTGCTGTCTCAGTTCCCTTCCTCTTTTGAGACCTAGTGACAGGGGGAGACTTGGAAGTCTCACCAGCTGATGTGGTGGTGGCAACATCCTCCGTGACAGTGGGCTCACTCCTGAGTGCCTCATATGTAAGGACTACTCCTTGTTGTTTCAGTTGCGCCACCCGCCCATCGACCCACCCCTTAGTGCGAGTTATGATCGGCTGGGTGATAGTGTCCAGGTCATCGACCTCTTGCTCATCCTAGTCAATGGAGGGAATTGACAAGTCAACAACCGCAGGGTACCTTGGGTGCATTATTATGGACTCATCTTCCTCGAGCTGGTCTGACACCTGGAACAGTTGCACTCTTCTTAGAAATAATACTGTCATGTGCATGTAGTGCCTCGCGTGGACCTCCTTATCATCTTGGCATTCAGCCTAGAAGTCTTCAATGTGGTGTTGGTGGGCATATGCTTGCCCCAGTGCCTTCTTGACATGGCCGTGAGGGTCCATCCGTGGGCGTGTTGTGTACCAGTCAAAATGATATTCTTTAAGCTCCTTTTCAGAATTGCTGGCACATTGAGATGTCTGCAGTCGATACAGGCCCTGGCCGAGGGTCATGGGATAGGGGATCCCTGCTACGTGCTTATTGCCGAAGACCGTCTGGATGTGTTGCAACTGTCGGGAGAGCTCTAGGAGAATGATCCTGTCGTTTGGATATCGCGACAATCTGTTTGGCCTCTCCGTGAATCCCTGGGCCCGAATGTAAGTGAACTTGGGGAACTGGATATACAGGAAGGCATACTCCTTCAAGAGCACTCTAGCACTGTGGGAGACCCTCCTTTCGAATTCTCCGGCGATCAGTTTGATGATATGGCCAGTAAAGGCGTCATTGACTTGGCAGTACTCCTTGAAGTTGAGGTATTGGAGTTGAGGGTACTTGTCAAAAGGTTTGAGCCCTCTCCTGTGCCCCTGGTCTGGTGCCACGAATAGTCCACCGTATTGTCTTTGACCTACCAGGGAGTATACTAGGTAGGAGGTCATGTAAAACTTAGAACTTTTCTTGACGTTTACAAACTGCTCGTGGAAGCAGTTGCTGATGATGCCTCCCCAATCGAATAAGGTCTTGGTGTTGACATCCTCATTCCCTCGTAGGATCTACTCAATGTAATATGCCATCCACTCTTGGAAGTAGGCGGCTGCCGGGAGACCCATGACCCTGCTCAGCATAGTTACCAGGTCGTGATAGTCTTCGTGGAAGTCGCTATGGAACAGCTCTTGGGGAACCTTCACAGCGTTGCCCCATTTCTCCTTGAGCCAGTAGAGGTTGATTGATTTCTTGCATCCTAATGGATTGGCATCCCACGCCGCCTGGCACTATTCCAAAGTGGGGACCTCCATGTGTGGGAACGTGGGAATGTGAAACATTTTGGTGATTCCCTTCGGTGACATGTTGGCGAGGATGTTTCCCTTCTTGTCCACAATTGTTCTAGTCTCCGTTTGGTAGGCTTCCCGGCAAGCCATTACTAGTTCGTGTGCCACTTTAATTAATTGTTCAATTACCTAAATCCCTCAAAATGACGAAAAAGGATGGGAGGGAAAACGGGGATGGCCTACCTCGAATCCGCTAAGCAGTGCAGTGCAAAATCCACCGGGAATCAACGGAGCGGTACGGACGCAGATGATCATGAGCCAAATGAAGGCGTTGGAATCCTGTCGCTCGGCTTTGCAATTTCACTCCAATTTGCAATGTGAAAATGACATTGGTGGGTTGGGCATTATATACCTAGCAGCCATTAATACGCTCATTAAATGCTCGGTATGGCCGTGCCAAAGTTGGTGAATTTTGAATTGAGTTGGCGGCGGCGGCGGAGGCACCGGGGCCCGGCTGCAGGGAAGATGTGTTGCAATGGCCGTCGTGAGATTTTCAGTAGTTTTTTGGATGGCGGTGGCGAGGAGACGCCCGGGGCCCCGCAGCCAGGAGGCTGGCAGGAAATCACCGCCGAAGGAACCTAGCATTCAATAGCGGCAACGATGAGGATCAATCCAGGGCCCAAGGGGTGAACGGCCATAGGAGGGTAGCCGTTGCATGCGGTGAGTCCGGGAAGGAAGTCCGCTAACGGACTTCCGGGGACCGGGGCCTGAAAGGCTAGGCACCGCCACGAAAACTCATGCAAATTACAGCCGGCGAGTGGCAGGGTGGAGCCCAAGGGGGGAGTGGATGCCCGGTGAACGCCGCGAAGGGTGGCAAATGCAAAGGGGAAGCCCGATAAGGGAACCCCGGAGGCCTGGGCCCGGAGGGGCCCAGGGCCGCTCCAGAGCCCAAAATGCCACAGGTAACCCGCGAGGCCCCAAAGGGCAGCAAAAGACCAAAAGCAGAGGCATGGTCGATTCATGATGAAACCTTGGAGCAACATCGACCATGCGGAACATCAAAAAAAGAGGGGCACACAAAATGAGGCAGCCCCAAAAGACCCGACAAGGTGAAAGAAAAGAGGGTCCCCGTTCCGAACGGGGCGTGTGTGCTAAGGGCACAACAAATGGTGACTCTGCTGGAGAACACTCCGGAGCGTTCTAGGAATAAATATTCATTCAGGATACAAAATCTCTGGTTTCACAAACCAGGAGTGGCTTCCAAAGATGAATCCGAGAGAACGAGATCCTTAATTGGGTCAGCTTACAGGACATCTCAGAAGCGTGTGTGAAATGAGTTCATTCATTTCTTTGGGATAGTGACCAGGGTTACCAATTCAATCGAGTGAGCTACATAAGTTGCCTAACACCAAAAGTAACCTGGACATTGCCCCGCTGCCAGTCAGGCATCCATAGCCCCGACGGAGTTGTCGCTACAATCTCATGGATATTGCTTTACTGCCAGTCAGGCATCCATAGCCCTGGTAGAGTTACCCAAACACCCATACGGTCATTTATTTCCTTTTTTCAGAGTTTCTTTTCTCCTTTTTTTTTTGCTTTGATATTTCATTTCTCTTCTACCATTTCGTTTGACCGGGTAAGCATTGAAGCCTACAATGGGTTTGAGACTGCAGTGGTCACTAGAGTAGACTTAAGATTTTTCACTCACTAGGGTGTCATAACAACCATAGTACGGTCCTTCAGAATTTATTATTATGTAATTTGTGTGAGATCCGAGATGCAGGTAAGAAGATCCGGCGAAGGGTCAAGTTCTGAGCAGGGTTCAGACAAGAAAATCATTTAGGGATAGCTTCGCAAAGACTGATAATCTAGAGTGAATGTTTAGCCAGAGAACACAATGAACAGACAGCAAAGTGGACCGCTTGTCAAGCAAGCACGGTCACCGCAAAGGAGCGAGAAACCATCTTTCAAAACAAAATAGCCGGGAGGGAAAAAACAAAACCGACGCAAAGAAAATGTGGACAAGCAAGAAAGCAACTACTCTACCCTATGTACAGGTATTTACAACAAAGAACTCGAAGGAGCTCAAGCTTGGAAGTAATGCTTCAGGTGCTACCTATTGACTGGCAACGAGACGTTCTCACCGATTAAGTTCTTCAGGTGGAAGGCATTATCTCCCAAAATTTTAGCTATTTGAAAGGGGCCAAGCCAAAGCTTGTTGAATTTGTTTTGTCCCCCTTTCTTTTCATGGGCCTTGTCCCAATATAGGACCAAATTTGCAATCCTAAAGGCCTTGATTTTGGCTCGGTTGTCGAACCATCTCTTAACTATGCCCTGATGTTTGGCAAAATTTTCTATTGCGCAGTTTCAGACGACTTCTAGATGTAAGAGCTCAACTAGCCGAGCTTCCCTATGATCTCCTCCCTCATAAAAATTGTTGATGAACTGAAGAGTAGGAATCTTCAGATGGATGGGGAATATAGGCTCAAGGCCATAGACAAGGTGGAACAGAGAATCACCAAGGGTAGCCTTGTGGCGGGTGAGATCAGCCCAAAGGGAAAAACATAGCTGGGTATGCCAGTCCTTGGGATTCCTATCCAGCAGCTTCTTGATCATAGTAATCAGATTTTTATTCGTGTATTCGGCAAGGCCATTTCCCTGAGGGTAGTAATTAGACGAGAATTTAAGAGCTATTCCATTGTCAAATGCCCAACTAACAAATTTTAATGAAGCAAATGCGTGTCCATTATCACATACTAAAGCATACAGACAACCAAAATGATTTAAAATGAAGCTTTCTAGAAAATTGGTAACTACTTCAGTTGTGCATTACTTACATACTATTGCTTCCGTCCATCTAGTACAATAATCAGTAGCAGTAAGAATGTACCTATATCCTGCAGATGATGGAGGGCTTACTGGACCGATGAAGTCAAGACCCCATTGCGCAAAAGGCCTTACCTCCAGCACGGGCTGCAGTGGGACAGCGGCATTCCTCTCCCTAGTGGTAGCGGTCTGGCACGTGTGACATGAACGAACATGGCAATGGGCATCCTTGAAGATAGTTGGCCAATAGTACCCTACTCTTAGTATTTGATGCATTGTAGAAGAACCAAAACTGTGGCCCATGCCAAATTTATTATGAAATTCTTTCAAGATGCGTTCTGCTTCTTCCTTGCCAAGGCATCTCAAATAAACACCTTCATGGTTCTTCTTGTAGAGAATGGAACCCTGCAACATATAACCATTAATTTTCAATCTTAGGGCCCTCTTATGGACTCCTTGCAGATGCGGCAGACACTTATGATTTAGCAGATAATAAACAACATCTTGGTACCATTCTCCCGGGGAGACATCTTCAAGCTGATACTACTGTATCGTGAGTTAAGGACCAACCTCTGCTGTTGTTTCGGCCATCGTACGGGTGAGTGCCTGCCCTCATACCAATTTCATTAGTTGGATCTCCATATCATATTCTTGGAGTAGGGTGACCCACTTAGCCCTTCGTTCACCCAATTCATTTTGCATGAGCAGCGTCTTAACTGCTGGGTCGGGGACAATGGCAAACACCTTGTTGCGTAGAATGTAGTGTCTAAATTTCTTTACTCCCCTAACGAGAGCATACGCTTGTTTTTCTATGTTGTGGTAACGCAATTCGACATCTTTGAGGGGAGCACTCATGAAGGTGATTGGATGCTCATTTCCTTCATCATCCTTTTGGGTCAACATGCTAGCACAGGAATGCTCTGAAGCAAATGAGTAGATATAGAACGGCTTTAGATAATCTGGGCTAACCAACACAGGTGCCTCCGCAATGGCCCGTTTGATTTCTTCGAATAATTGTTTGGCATCTGGCGTCCATTCAACTTTGGCGTCTTGTTTGAGCATGGCATTGAGAGGTTTGACAATTTTCGTGAAACCTGTGATGAATTTCCGGACAAAGTTTATCTTTCCAAAAAAAGATTTTAATTCCTTCTTGTTGCTCAGGGGCTGAATCTTGAGTAAGGACTCAATGCGCTCAGGATCAATAGAGATTCCTTGCTTTGAGATGATGTGCACGAGCAATCTGCCTTCAGTCACTCCAAAAATGCACTTCTTGGGGTTGAGAGAAACCCCGAATTCCCTGCATCTCTAAAATACCTTGCATAAGTCAGAGACATGATCACCCCGCTTCTTAGAAAATACGGTCAAATCATCCATGTAGATGATTATGCACTTGCCAATTAGGTCTTTGAAGGTGATATCCATGGCGTGTTGGAAAGTGGCACCGACATTGATGAGCCCGAACGACATCCTTCTGTATGCGAACGTCCCCCACTTAGTAGTGAACACCGTCTTGTGGCGATCCTCATATTGCACCATTACCTGGTTATATCCGGAGTATCCGTTGAGGAAGGACATCATCTGGGAACTGTTGACGATTTGCAGCACCTCATCCAGCGAAGGCACTGGATAGTTGTCTTTCTCTAAGGCGTGATTTAGATTGCAGAAATCCATGTACAATCTGATCTCTCCATTCTTTTTCCTGATCGGGACCAAATTAGCCACCCATGTGGAGTGCCTAATGGGAAAAATGATTCTTGCTGAAAACAACTTTTGTACTTTCTTATAAACAACGGGTTCCAAGAAGGCGTTGATAGGGCGCTGGCGCTGGCGGAAGGGTCTCACTTCCGTCTTAAGAGGGATGGTGTGTGTAATGACAGAGGTGTCGTACATTTTTAAATCTTTGTAGCTCCATGCCACTACGTCATGATATCTTCGCAACACGTCCGTGATTCCCTTCTTTTCTTCAGGCGTGCACACCTTTTCGATAAAAACATTCCTGGTATCCTTGGTTGTCCCAAGGTTGTGTGTATTGCACTGGTTGCTGATAGCTTCCTTTTTTGTTTGCTGATCCTGATTCTTGATCTGATCCAAATCGAATATGTGTTCCAGCTAAACCATACCTCTAGGGATTGTGTTGGTTTTGAGGTTGATAACCCCCTCTATATCAAGTTCAGCCTCCTATGGATTAGCTTCATCAATTATTTGAGTTGCGAAGACGTCAGAACTTGTGATGAACTGAAGGATGTGCTTGTCGTCATTGAAGACTTGCATGTGAGTGACATTATCCAGGACTGATAGCGTGGATGTCAGCTCAATAGTGAATTTCTTGAGCCCGGACAAAGAGAGGGGTTGTAGAGTGTTGGCTGCTTGGGCCAAGGAATCAGCTATATGATTCTGAGCACGAGGGATCAATTTTATATTGAACGCATCTAAGGCCTCTAAGAGATCCCAGACCCTGTGCCTATAATTCGTGAGTCTTTGATCATGACAAGAATACAATTTCCTGACCTCCTTAACTACAAGTGTAGAATCCCCGAAGACTTGCAACACTTTGACGTTTTTCTTCAAGGCCATAAGAAGGCCAAGGACTAAAGCCTCATATTCTGCTACGTTATTGGTGCAATAAAACTGTAATCAGTGGGCAGTGAGAAATGTCTTACCCATTGGACTGATGAGTTCGATCCCCGCCCCAGCTCCTTTCCTTGACTTCGATCCATCAAATCAGAGCGTCCAGCGTGCAGAAGATTCCTTATCTTTAGGTCTGATCGAACTTCCTTTCTTTTTCGGCTGGACGGCAGGCCTTGTGATTTTAGGGGAGTTTTCCAGTTCGGGGCAATGACCAATAGGCAGTTTTGGTGGTGTCTCCTTGGGTGTTTTTTTCTGAGGGGCGGCTGCTATCTTAACATGGTCCACTACCGCTTGGCATAGGTAACAATCAAATTTGGAGTGAGCAGCATTGTGGAACCTACACCAGTTTTGAAGTAAGAGGTCCTGAAAATTCATTTGAGCTCCTAAGCTGAGCTGATCCCTTGCGCACTTTTCCATGAACTCCTGGAATCCATCGAGTAGTCCCTAGTTGTCATCCTTATTCGGCTCATCATCAACTTCTGCCAACACTTCTGTGTCTGGGGGCATTCGCGTGGAATTGGGCAAGGGACTGCACAACACCAGCAATACTTCATCTTTACGTTCTTCCTGAAGCTCAAGCTCATTTTGATAGGCAAAAGGGTGATAATTCCCTAAGTTGATCTCAGCGAACAACACCTCGGTGAGATTATTATATTCCATGATCATATACTTCATATGGGGTTCACAATCGATGCAGATATGATTTGGCAGCCCCTTCCATGGTAGCCATATGTGAGAAAGGTCTATTGCGGTGTATCCATTCATCGCCTTAGTGAACTCCCTCCCCAAAATGATTCCATAAGCATCAGGAATGTATGCCACTTGGATATCGATGACCTTTTGTATCTGGGGGTCTGTAGCAATTTGCATGGGGATGCAGTTTATTTCACCCACGATGTTGATCTCCATTTTGTCCAGTTGGGTCATCTTTCTCTTTAAAGGCATGGGGGTGATGCCAAGAGCCTTGCATACGGCCAAGGGCATGATGTTGGCAGACGCGCCTGAATCAAGCAAGCAGTTATGCAGATTCTTCCCAAAGATCCTAATGGTGGTCAGGAAAGGGGGAGTTTCCAGTCTCCCTTGGAGGATGCCCACAGGTGTGTCCATTTGAGCTATCTGACCCTTGTTCCTATCACTAGTCATATCTCCGGTTTGCTTATATTGCTGATCCTTGGAAAACTGTCTAGTAGCCTTTTCTAGCTCCTTTTCAGTTTGTTTACTTGCTGGCTGATTCGTAGGAACATCCCTCTTTTTTCCAGTATTGTTCTGTATCTCAGGTTCTTTTCTAGGCTCCTCAAAGGTTACCCTCTTGGCTGGGGTCTCTTGTGTCATATTAGCGGACGGAGTCCTATTCAGAACCCGAAAGAAGGCGTGCCTCATGGCAGGAACCTTGAGTAAATCGAAGGTTGACAAACCAATCTTTACCTTCTTGAACTCTTCTGCCACATATTCGCCCATCTGCTTGATTTCGGAACTAAAGGCTTGGCCTATACCTTCGCTTGCCCAGATGGATTTTGAGGTTGGCCTTGAGGCTGATTTTGTGATTGATTTTGAGACTCATTCTTGTTGAGATATTGGGTGGGTATATGAGGGAGCCCAGGGTTATTGCTAGCATTGGGATCAGGCGGGGTGGCAAAATTGTTTGGTAGGGTACAAGTTGTAAAGGGTCCACCAGCTTGCCTATTCCTAAGGAAGTAAGGACTCGACCGTTGATGGAACATGTGGACCTCATCTAGAAATGGTTCTTCTTCATCTACTAGACCATTATCTACTGAATCAAAAAGTTGAGCCAAGGTTTGTTCATTACTTACCTCTTGTGCTTTCTCATCCTCAATGGGAGTAGGCTCGACTTCGGGCTCATTGCGGTCTCCTTGTGGAAATGGTGCCTGATTGACTACCAGACATGAGGAATTGTAAGGCTCAGATGGGATAATGTCTCTGCAGTTGGCATTGTCGACTGCATTTTGTACCTCCACCTGGAAGATTTCAGCAGCTGTCTGGAACTAGGACAATCCAACTCAGAATGTCTGTTGGTTTTGTGAAGTCGACACCATCCGGACAAGGCTGCCTCGCCTAAGTACACACCGCTCGATGTTTTGTCATTGCTTGCCAGTTGATCAAATGGCGTGGGAACACCACCATTGTTGGGCCTGGTGTTCCACGTGCGATTCTGCCTTTGGGAGGGTCTTCTTTCTGCATTCTGATTGGTGTTTTCCCCCTCTCATAATTCTGCCTGGAGGAGGTGCCTGTTTCTCGATTATCTCTGTTGTCTCTATTGTCTCAACTGTCCCAATTAAGATTGGCCTAGAAATTATGCTGGGAGGCCTGTAGTTGGTTATTCTGATTCTTCAAATGCGTCATCTCCGTGGACATCTTCTTGATCATTTCCGTTAGTTCCTCTAGCTTGTCCTTCTCGATTGCACCTCTAGGCGACGTGGCTAGATTTTGGAGAAAAGCGGGTGGGGCCATCAGCTGATTCTGGTAGGCTGGAGGAAAGTCCAGTCCTGACAGGTGCAACAGTGCCTGGGGCTGTTGGGAATATGCTTGTTGTTGTGGAGCCATCTGAGAATAGTTGTATCGCTACTGGGGTTGCAAATAGGAAGTCGCAGGAGGCGCATAATTCAATGGCTGCCCCAGATGTGGCACCATAGGCAATTAAGGTACCTAGTTCATAAGAGGAGTTTGGTGAGCAAACACCTGATTGAGCCCTTGAATCTGCATTAGGTGGGCGACAGGCCCCAAAGAGGGCAACGAGCCAGAGATATTTTGTCCCAAGTCCGCACTTGCAACAATGGCTTTTGCATAAGCGGCCAGTAGGGTAGCAGGTGGTGGACGCATCCTTTTCACCAAGACCAACGTAAGGTTGTCTAGGGCCACGTAGTAGACTGGTAGAGTTGCCGCATCATTATGGACGTATGGATCTTGAAGCCTCATGTGAGCCTGATGGAAGCAGTCATTGAAGGAGCCAATAGGTTCGTTGACCTCCTTTCTGATGGACATGAACTGTTGGTAAAGGTCTGCGGGGTTGATAGGGATCTTGTATTTTTGTAGAAAGGCATTTTTCATCACGTTCCATGAGGTGATGGATGCCCTTGGTAGGTTGATGTACCAGTAGAAGGCCTCTTCTCCCAATGAATGCGGAAAGAGGCAACATGCGACGTCCTCGTGGTCCACTTGCATTTCGGTGATCGCCGTTTTGAATATCTTGATATGCTCTTCAGCTGTTCTTTGCATGTCTCATGGATGGAACTTTGAACAAAAGCCTTCCAAATTCTTGGGCATATCATTGTAGACTGCAAAATGTATCGGCGACGGGTTATGCGCTAACCAAGCCATGGGGGGAGGTGGAGGTGGCACTTGTTGTTGGAGAACAGGGATTCGGGGCTATATTGGCAATACAACCACAATGTGGGGCTACCCTTGAGCTTTGGCTGTCTTGACAATGCCTTGGGCTGGAAGGGTTGGGAGAGGAGCGAACCCCTGGCTGCTGGAGATAAACGATGTAAATGCTGTTTGAGATAGTTGGGTGGAAGATGAAGGCCAGCCAAATGGAGGTGAGGGAAAAATGGGGACGGATGGAATGGAGGAAGAGGAAGAGGCTACGCTGCTTCCTTGTGCTCGCTTTGCCCTCGTGGGAGGCTGCAATTCTTCAAATTCTCCCTTGTTTGGTGTGGACCGTAGAATTCTTTGAAACCTTTCTAGGGAGAATGATCCGATCCGATCCAGCTTTGCTTTATCCTTCAATTTAGTATCTCCAACTTGGCCCTCCCTCTAGCGCCAGTTCTATTGATCGTGTTTTTATGCACTTCTCAACACAAGCAGTGCGTAGGTGCACTACCTCTCTTGAAAGACAATCTCTCACAATCAAATTGTAGAACACTATCCCAAAGGTCTCTCGGGTGTCAGGTCATGACAATGCTTAGATAACTTAGTAGTTGATGTGATTTGCTGGAATCACAAGGCGGCCTTACGGAAAATACAAAGTGTGGACATAAAGTATGAAGTTGGATCTTTGAAAAGGAGCCCTTAGGATGAAGGCAGTTATATGTGGGCTGTAGGCTCAAACAACAATCTTGGACTCCGTTTAGTTGTTGGATTTGGCTTTACAATGTGCAATGAACCTTGGTATTGTTCAGTTTCTAAAAAAAGTGAAAAAAGAGCGAAGGAGGAGAAAATTTCCTAAGTCTGAAGCTTGCAATGAATAGTGACAATGGAGTTCCTGCAATGGACAATTCCTCAAAACAATATCCCACTTAACCAGGGATTTCACAGTATCATAGAAATTGTGCTATCTTCTAAGGGTTGCAGATATTTCATCCTTCATCCACCAAATACATGCATGAATTAAAGATAAATGTTTGGGGTAGCTTCAAATCAAGTCTAGACTAACTTTGCATAGCTATCTACCTTCAGCAAATAACAAAAAGTATGGACTAAGGGATCATCAACAAAGCAAGAATTTTCACAATCAGCCAATAGCATTCTTAAGATTTATCCAAATAACATGAACAGCTAACTAAACAGGAAAGAGATCTAAGCTAAACATATGAAATAAGAGAAATGAATCAAATGACATGAGAGAAATCAAGGAAATACACCAAGTCAATGATATTTCTTATAAATTTCTGCAGCATGCCTTTACAACAACTCAACTCTCTTGCAAATGAGGGGAGTGCTCTATATATAATTTTGCAAAAGTTAAATGAATGGCCAAGATTCATTACAATTGTGTGGCCAAGATTCATTACAAAATAGGGTTTCACCTACCCCCAAATAGATTTACAATTTAAAAACATTTTTTGTCTCTTCCCTATTTTGTCATCTAGTGGATGACACTATTGCTCTTTCATCCTGTAGCTAATTGTTGTCTCCTTGGCTGTAGCTACTCTTTAGGGAGGTCTTCTTCCTTGGCTGGGCTGTCGTCTTGCTCCTCGGAGGCTGCGTGCGCTATGTACTTGAGGATGACCCCTTGGAGCTTGTCGATCTTGAGGATCTCGCATCTTAACGCCTGGTAGCTCCATTCTTTAGCATTCTCTTCCAGCCGCTTCTAATCCTCGTCATACTTCGAGCCCTGATCCCTGAATAGCTCTGATCGATCGAAGGCACGGGTAGCAAAACTCAAGAATTCTATTGTGATTTCTCTGGCTATCCCTTCCTTCATCTTCTCCTCGAAGTATGGCTTAATCTTTTCTGCATCCATTTGCACTGTGGGCATATCATAGCCCGTCATCAATTTGAGGTACTTGGCGAATTCTGCCCGGATTTCCTTGATCCACTCAATATCCGGATCCACCTTGTTCATGATCTGCTCCATCCTCTCCCTTCGGTTGATGAGGTCCCTGTGCCACATGTCAACTAGCCAATGATCCTCTTTCTTCAGCTCTAGCTTCTCCTCCCATGTGTCCTTGGGCATCTGGAGGATGGCTTCAATTCTCGGGAAGGTGGAGTCATCTATTGTAGGGAAATTGGTGCAGAGCCTCCTTGTGCTCTCTAGAGATTGGATCAGATCCAAGAACTTGTTGGCTGTTCGCATAGCCCTGCTGATTCCCACGTTCCTGACTTATATAACCCATCAGAACCAATCCTCGATCATTTTCTCTAAGTTCTTCCTCCTCTCCATCTTGTCGATCTGTTGTTTGGAGAGTAACTGTGGTGTGGCCGCAGAGGTGGTGGGCAGGTTGTCCACTGAGGACCACTACTAGATATAGTTTTTTAAGGCAGTAACCTACGCTTTGAGCTTGTCCTTGGATACTTTATCCTGTTTGATCAAGTGCACTACTGTGGCCACTGATTCTTCCAGATGTTCAACCTTCTGCTCTCTAGTCGCTATCCCCAAGTCAATGGTGGAGACACTATAACTCACCCCTGCCTGGCCAATAGTTGGCATTGCTATTTGTGTTGCTCGGGAGCCGAAAGCGTCCATGGTTATCTTGGATCAGACATTAGGCTTCTTCTCCTTCTTTGTTGTGGTCAGGGATCGGGCCAAGATGGCTTCCAATCTTGCCCTCGGGTCCTTCAGCACTTGGGTTGTCTTTTCAAGCTGTTTCTCTAACCAGTGGGGCATAGGAGATTTGTCCTTGGGTGCATCATCACTGCCCTCACCTTTCTCAGTCAGAGACAAGATTTCTGCCTCCTTTTCCTTTTGGGGCTGCTCCTTTTATTTAGTGGCGTCCTCCTCCTCTTCGTCAGAGTCGCGAATAAACACGAGGTGTTTAACAGGCAGCTTGGTGGATAATTGCTAGGCGGGATCTTCTTCTATTGATGTTTCTTCTTCTTTCTTCCCTTCAGCTACCTCGGCCTCAGGGCTCTTCACAACATGGGTCTTGGCCTCAGATAAATCCTTTAGTGGCTGCTCCTCTGGCGACTGTCCCCCTTCTTCTTGTGGTGACCCTTCTGCCTCCTCCCCAACATCCTTTGGCTGCTAAGCCGACTCCTCCTCAAGGTCTTCATCAAAAGTTTGGATAATTTCTTTAGCGCCCAAGCCATCCTCCTCATCCCCGCTCTCGGAAGAGCCTGTCTCTTCTTCCTCATAGGCCACCTTGTCGATGGTTTGATGTTCGTACTCGGGGTGCTCGTAATAGTCATCGGCCTCCTCCTCAATAGGCTTCGAGGATTCCCATTCTTACTCTTCTAACTCCTCTAAAATTTGCATTGTGGCTTCCATGGCCGGCGGCCCCATTGGCGGTTGCGAGGGCTGCTTGGAGTGCAGGGTCCATTAGGAGTTGCGAGAGCTCGGGGGGAAGACTCTGCATGTGCCGCGTGATAGCCTCGGGTATAGTGGCAAGGGGAACTGGCAACGCTATTGTTGCCAGAGGGAGGGATGTAATGGGAGACATGGTGGCAGAGCAAGGAGGAGTGGTCATGCCAGAGGAGGAATCAATGACAACTACTGACCCGGCCGGGGGCGAAGGGGCGAGATGGACAGAGATGTCCACCACCAGCGGAGATGTGGCGACCATTGCTTGGGAGGGAGGCGGTGCAACAGGAGGGGTAGGGAGAGCCAAGGGAGACTGTGATTCTATTGCAACCACGGTCTGCCTTAGCCTTTTGGGAGATGAGCCTCCCTTTTCTTTCGTTGCTTGCTCTTTGGGGTCTGTAGACTGTGCTATCTCGGTTCCCTTCCTCTTTTGAGACGTAGTGATGGGGGGAGACTTGGAAGTCTCACCAGCTGACGTGGTGGCTGCAATGTCCTCGGTTGCAGTGGGCTCACTCTTGAGTGCCTCATATGTAAGGACTAATCCTTGTTGTTTCAGTTGCGCCACCTGCCCATCGACCCACTCCTTAGTGCGAGTTATGATCGGCTGGGTGATAGTGTCCAGGTCATCGACCTCTTGCTCATCCTAGTCAATGGAGGGGATTGCCAAGTCAGCAACCACAGGGTACCTTGGGTGCATTATTGTGGACTCGTCTTCCTCGAGCTGGTCCGACACCTAGAACAGTTGCACTCTTCTTAGAAATAATACCGTCATGCACATGTAGTGCCTCACGCAGACCTCCTTGTCATCTTGGTAGTCAGCCCAAAAGTCTTCAATGTGGTGTTGGTGGGCATATGCTGGCTCCAGTGCCTTCGTGACATGGCCGTGAGGGTCCATCTGTGGGCATGCCATATACCAGTCAAAATGATATTCCTTAAGCTCCTTTTCAGAATTGCTGGCACATTAAGATGTCTGCAGTCGATACAAGCCCTAGCCAAGGGTCATGGGATAGGGGATCCCTGCTACGTGCTTGTTGCCAAAGACCATCTGGATGTGTTGGAGCTGTCGGGAGAGCTCTAGGAGAATGATCCTGTCATTTGGATACCGCGGCAATCTGTTTGGCCTCTCCATAAATCCCTGGGCCCGAATGTAAGTGAACTTGGGGAACTGGATATACAGGAAGGCATACTCCTTCAGGAGCGCTCTGGCAGTGTGGGAGACCCTCCTTTCAAAGTCTCCAGCGATCAGTCTAATGATATGGACAGTAAAGGCATCATTGACTCAGCAGTACTCCTTGAAGTTGAGGTATTGGATTTGAGGGTACTTGTCGAAAGGTTTGAGCCCTTGCCTGTGCCCCTGGTCTGGTGCCACGAATAGTCCACCGTATTGTCTTTGACCTGCGAGGGAGTATACCAGGTAGGAGGTCATGTAAAACTTAGAACTTTTCTTGACGTTTACAAACTGCTCGTGGAAGCAGTTACTGATGATGCCTCCCCAGTCGAATGAGGTCTTGGTGTTGACATCCTCATTCCCTCGCAGGATCTGCTCAATTTAATATGCCATCCACTCTTGGAAGTAGGCGGCTACTGGGAGACCCATGACCCTGCTCAGCATAGTTACCAGGTCGTGATAGTCTTCATGGAAGTCGCTACAGAACAGCTCTTGGGGAACCTTCGCAGCGCTGCCCCATTTCTCTTTGAGCCAGTAGATGTTGATTGATTTCTTGCATCCTAATGGATTGGCATCCCATGCCGCCTGGCACTGTTCCAAAGTGGGGACCTCCATGTGTGGGAATGTGGGAATGTGAAATATTTTTGTGATTCCCTCCGGTGACATGTCGGCAAGGAGTTTCCCTCCTTGTCCACAATTGTTCTAGTCTCCGTTTGGTAGGCTTCCCGACAAGCCATTACTAGTTCGGGTGCCACCAGAGAGGGAGGGAAGCTGGCAGCTTTGGCGATTCCACTCTGTCTTATCAATCTGACATTCTTCGTTGTAGGGTTGACCTTGACCCTCTGAGTGAACTCATCTATGTTCACCTAACCAATGTTTGTATCTGAAATCTCCTTCCAGTCTGTTGAGACCTTTGACTAGAGCGGCTCACCCTAAAATTGAAACTTCATTTGATATTTGTCTTCTATTCCCCGAGCGGCCCTTCCAGATTTCTTGCCCTTATCCTTTTCGGCGGAGGTCCCTGAGGCTCATGCAGCTGATTCCATATATTCTGCAAGCAAAGGGCAAAGTCAGTGCAACAAAACATCAATAGCGTTCATGTTAGTCCACATTTCAAAGATAACACCTAAATAATCATTCAAATATATCATAAATTTTATCCTTAGATGGTATTAATCTTCGTTTTAGGGCGTTTGGACAATCCGGGCCCAAAGGGCCGGACTTCCCTAGCAGTAATGCTGTCAGGAAGGGAAAATGCACTCAAAAGTTCCCGGGGACCCTTCTTGGCTAAATTTCAAAGTTCCGAGAGGCTCATGATGGAGAAGGGAAAATTTTAGGACATGGGTCGAAGTCAGATTGTGGTTTGAATTTGCTTGGATCGATTTAAGGCGCATCGTAGGTTTCAGGCCGGGAAGCCGGCAGGAGAAGGCATACGGAGGCGGCCGACAAACAACGGAAACCCGGCGGCGAAAGTCCGGAGCCCGGGGCCCGGATGGTGAAAAGGCAGCCGATGCTGAGGTTTTCCATTCAGGTCCAGCGGCCTTCGGCAAGGCGGGGCCCAACAGCCAGGGAGACGCGGCACGATGGCCACTGCGAGATTTTCAGCAGTTTTTGGACAGCGGCGGCGAGGAGACGCCCGGGGCCCGGCGGCCGGGAGGCTGGCAGGAAATAATCGCCGAAGGAACCTGGCATTCAATAGCGACGACGACGAGGATCATCTCGGGGCTCGAGGGGGGGACGGCTGCCGGAGTGTTCTGCCGTGGACGACGGCGGAACAGTCACGGAGTTTCGAAGATGGAACTCTGGACGACTAGGCCCGGAGGGTGCCAGGGCAGGGTAGAGTTATGCAATATTAGCCAGCCAAAGCAAGCCTAGGACCCGGGAGGTGGGGCGACGCGGGCAAAGATTTATGATAGCTGGAGGTCAGCGGACTTCCGCCCGCGGAAATCCGAGAGGCGGGATCCCGGCACACAAATGCAGCGTCAGAGCGGCTGGCGAAGGCAGACGGCAAAGGTGGACGGTGAAGGCAAATGGCGGATGCGAGGGGCCTGACCGCCCTGTGCGAAGAGCAGCCGCGACTGAGAAAAATCCCGAGTTGGTGGTGAGGGCCAATCCAACAGGTTTGGGAGATTTCCAAGATATGGGTAATGGGCGCAATTTGACGTTGTTCAATTTTATGCCACTTTAATTAATTGTTCAATTACCTAAATCCCTCAAAATGACAAAAAAGGATGGGAGGGTAAACAGGGATGGCCTACCTCGAATCCGCTAAGCGGTGCGATGCTGAATCCACCGGGAATCGACGGAGTGATGCAGACGCAGATGATCATGAGGCAAATGAAGGCGTTGGGATCCTATCGCTCAGCTTTGCAATTTCACTCCAACTCACAATGTGAAAATGACATTGGGGGGTTGGGCATTATATACCCTAGCTGCCATTAATACGCTCATTAAATGCCCGGTACGACCGCACCAAATTTGGTGAATTTTGAATTGAGTCGGTGGTGGCGGTGGAGGCACCGGGGCCCGGCGGTAGGGAAGACACGTTGAAATGGCCACCGTGAGATTTCTAGCAATTTTTTGGATGGCGGCGGCGAGGAGAAGCCCGGGGCCCGACGGTCAGGAGGCTGGCAGGAAATCACCGCCGAAGGAACCTGGCGTTCAATAGCGGCGACAACGAGGATCATCCCGAGGCCCGAGGGGTGGGCAGCCACCAGAGGGTAGCCGTCGTAGGCGACGAGTTCAGGACAGAAATCCGCTAACGGACTTCCAGGGACCGGGGCCCGAAGGGCCAGGCACCACCACGAAAACTCGGGCAAATTACAGCCAGCAGGCGGCAGGGCGGAGCCCGAGGGGCGAGCGGACGCTCGGTGAACGTCGTGAAGGGCGGCAAACGCAAAGGGGAAGCCTGATAAGGGAACCCCGGAGGCCCGGACCCGGAGGGGCCCAGGGCTGCCCTAGAGCCCAAAATGTCAGAGGTAACCCGCGAGGCCCCAGAGGGCAGCAAAAGACCAAAAGCGGAGGCATGGTCAATTCGTGATGAAACCTTGGAGCAACATCGACCATGTGGAACATTAAAAAAAGAGGGGCACAAAAAATGAGGTGACCCTGAAAGACCCGACAAGGCAAAAGAAAAGAGGGTCCCCATTCTGAACGGGGCGTGTGTGCTAAGGGCGCAACAGAACATCCTTGAGGTGGATAGTAACATGACCAAAAGATAAATACAAGAATAAATAAGAAAAACTAAACTAATTGATTCAACAACCATTTAGATTTGTTTTGCCAATGATTGTGTGCTGATAGGATTTATAGGGTTGATTGGTTGGTTGATTGACTGACTAATTGATTGATTGATAGATTGATTGATAACTGTTGGTTTTAAAAATGGAGAATGTCCTATAATACATTGAGTCTGGCTTTGACCATGCAACCACTTGTATAAGGAAAATGATAAGGTTGATAAATGATAATATCTAATTTCAAGAAGGACACATGCTTTACAAGAAAAATGATAAGGGAGGTTTGGTTTCAAGAAATGAGGCAAGTCATATAAGAAATTGAGTCTAGTTTCAATAATGCCACTTCTTGTATAAGACCATTGATTGACTGATAATTGTCGATTTCATGTCTTGTTAATTTGGAAATTGACCGAATTGGTTTAAAGATGAGTTAGATAGATTATCTAATTGTTTCATGGTTTTTCTAAGACTGAGATGATTGTTTATGTAAAATCAAGGTGTTTGATTGATTATGTTATGGATAGTGACTAAATCAAAAAACCCTAAAGGAATGACCTAGTGCCTCAAGAGCTCATCAATGGTGTCCTTGCCTATGTAGCATGTGTAGAGATAGGGTAGTTTGACCTCGACATGGGTGAAAGATATTTTATTATGAATAATGATTGAATTTATTAGACAAACACTAAGGACTAACCTAGTGCCTAGAGGGCTCATTGATGATGGCCTTGCCTACATGAAGTAACTACACATGGCACCTAAATGCAATGTTTTCACCATGGTACTTATCCAAAGCACCACCAAAGTAGTTTTTACTATTGAAAGAATTATTTGTCTTAACTATTTTGTTGATTTTTTTACTTTTTTGTGGTCACACAAGATTTATGTTTGTTAGGTTTTCATCAACGTGACAATTTTTATTTATTTTTGAGTTGTTTTCAAAGACTCTCTAAAGCTAGTTGTAGAATTTGTGCAAGTGTAAGCTATTGATAGGCTTTAAAAATGGTTCACCTTCAAGAGTCGAAAGATAATATTCACCAGACCCATATACCACAGTTATGATGTATAGAACCAACAAATTAGGCTCAAATTTAGAAAGCTTCACTCTTTCTCCTTGATTCTTAGTATTTTCCATTAAGTCCAAGTCATCGATGTCAAAGTGTCTAACCCAAACCTTCTTATTATAACTATGATGAAGATGATTTTGATAAGCATGTAGGTGAACCAATGCATTATGTCTTTGCTCATCTAACAATTATAACTCACTCAATTTGGATACATGATATTCCTCATCATGAGTAAGACCTTGCATGGATATGCTCAAGGAAGGCAACTCGACCTCAATAGGAAGGATGGCTTCAGAACCAAACACTAAGGAATATGGTGTGGCTCTTGTGGGATTGTGAATGCTAGTGTGGTAAGCCCATAAGGTGAGATTAAGTTAGAGGTGTTAGTCATGACTAGCGTTATTGATAGCCTTCTTCAAAAAAAATATGATGCTCTTCTTAGATGCCTCAGCTTGGTCATTACCTTGTGGATAATATGGAGTGGTGAAGTTGTGTTGGATGTGAAAATTTTATATAATTTATGACAATATTGGTTCTTAAATGGAGAACTATTATTAGTAATGATAGATTATGGGACACCATAACAATAAATGATTTAATTAAGAATGAATTTAGATTTTTTTTGCTAGTAATGTACGCCATAGGAATAGCCTCTATCCATATTATGAAATAGTTGATAACTGTGGTAATTAACTTATGACCATTGGATGAGGTGGGATGTATTTTACCTATGATTTCAAGTCCCCATTGGGTGACAGGCCATGGTGATGTGATTAGCTAGAGTTCTTGGCTCACGGCTTAAGAATTTCATTAAATAAGTCTTTTCATTTACTCTATGGAGTCAATATAAGTACTTCTTGTAGGTCAAATTGAAGATGCACAAGTTGCATTGGTAGTTTATCTAGAAAAGAAATTGAAGCTGAACATTTTGGTGGCTGATATTCTAACAAGTTATGGTATGTTGTTAAGAAAAATCTTTTGCATAGACCTAGGTGTTGTAATCCAATTCAATTGGTCTCACACCTTGACACCTCTTGGTGACAAGTAATTTAATCTTATTCTTAAGCCCAAGGTGAAATACATTATTTTGAAATTAAATCATCGAAGATCAAAGATTCTATATGTTAGAAATGGGTATGTACAGGATCATGATGGGCCAAAAAGTGGCAATATGATGGGTATGTGACCGATGACATTTTTTTTACCCAAAATTGATGAAAAAAAGAGGGTTTTTAAATGATATTCTCAGGTTTCCACCTATATAAATTATGCTTCACTTTGAATTAGAGAAGCAATTATTATTCATTTTCTATTAGAATTACGACTAAAGTCCTGATTGAGAGGTTGATTGAAAAACATCTATAGCTTTCAAATTATATCACATTTTTTGAATCCAAAACATGAATCACATTCAATGCTTTGCATACTATAGGATTAAAAAAAGAAAAACTTAATTTCATGAAGTTTTGACCAAGTTAAGGTGGTTAGACATACTAATTTTTATATTTTAAAAAAATTGTAAGAAAAAAATCATAATTAATTATTTCCCTGGAAAATAATTACAAATAAATATGGATCACATCGGGACATGAGTCCTCTACTTATATATAAAATCTTATTAAAAAATATTATCATTTTATTATGGTTGGGGTGGTTGGACAGACACCTACTTCTTATTTTTCCCCTGACATTTAAGTACTATTGCATCGAAATTTTAAATTTTCACAAAAGAGATTTAAAAAAAAAAAAACAAACCTAGTAGTTTATAAACTAAATTAAATTTTCTACATATTCTATTCTTACATATTTTTGAAATAATATAGATAACTTATTCAAATTTTTAGATCAACTTTCCTAACTTTTTTTTTTTTGAAAATTTTTCCACTTAAAGGCCTATTTTTTACATGATGATCCTGCACATACCCGACTAGTGTTGGTACCTATATGCTCATTTTGAAAGGAGAAGAAATACCTAAGTTTCTCACCCCTAATATATCTGCTAAAAATTAGAAGATGTAATTTTTTGAAAGCCCATGTTATTTCAATTTTACAGTAGGGATAGTGCATATATCCCATATTGGAGAATTTTTTTATAAAGCCTATAAAATAGAATTTGAGGCTACTAATAACATGACAGAGTATGAAGCCTTGGTTTTTGGTTTGTAGTTTGTGCAAGAAAAGGGAATCAAGTAGCTCAAGGTAACTACTAATGTAGAATTATTGGTCAAACAAGTTAGGAATCAGTTTCAGACAAAGAATAAAAGACTAATAAATTACCAAAATAAAGTGGGATGAAAATAAAGGATTTGATGCCTTCTCAATGCATGTTATCCTTGAGAAAGGAAAATTCTAAAGTGGATTTTTTGGTAGTGTTTACTTCTATTCTAATTACATATTCGATTGTTGAAATGGATGTATATTTTCTTAATCTTATTTATAGACCAAGTGTGCTAGAATGATCAAAATTGGTAGGTCTTCAATGATGACAAACATATCATTTCTTTCCTTGAGGGAAATGGTAACTTTTTAAATTTTTATATTTGAAGCTCCTCAAGCTTCGAAGAAAAGGAATACAATAGAAAATATGTATGGAAGCCATGAAGTGCTATAATTGGAAGAAAATACCATTACGAATGGTCTAATTTCATTAGAGCAGTTGTTCAACAAACAAGATTGTGGTGTAAAAAGAAAATTTGATGAACATATTGATACTTCTCTTGAGAATATAAAAGTTATTGTTGGTTTTGAGAGTGACCATAAAATAATTATTATTGGTAAATTTTATTCTATAAAGGAGAGTTTAAACCTCATTGATTTATTTAAATAATACAAAGATGTGTTCATATGGTGTTACAATGATCTCAAGGATTTTATTGATGGTGAGTTCAATTACCACATTTCTTTAAAACCTAGATCCACTCCATACAAATAGAACCAAAGAGAATTCAATCCAAAGGTGGTTGATGTTATTTTTGTACAAAATTGGATAAAATTCCCAAAGACAAGATTACCTATTGTATTCATCATTCTACATGGGTTGCTAATATCATTATTGTGAAGAAGAAAAATGGTGAAATAAGAATTTGTGTTGATTTTCATAATTTAAATTAAGCTTCCATTATGGATAGTTATCCAATTTTGAATATGGACTAAATTCTACAAATCGTCTCAATATATGAAATGATGTCAATGTCAATGACTTATTAAGTTATAATCAGGTTATTGTTAATTCGGATGACCAACATAAAACTACATTCATCACATTGTGGGGTACTTTTCCTAGAATATAATTCCTTTTAGATTGATGAACAATGTACCTTTTCAGAGGCCAATGGATCTTTCCTTTATATATTTTCTAAATAAGATAATTTTTTATCTTTTATATGACTTAAAAATATTTTCAAGGAAATGTAAAGCACATTTGTATCATTTAGAGTGTATTTTATAAAGATGTATTCAAAAAGGTATTTATCTAAATTTGAAGAAGTCCATTTTTGGTGCCATAAAGGGGAATTTACTTAGATAGGTTATGTCTAAAGAAGGGATTCACATTGATCTAGAATTGGTTAAGGTGATTCAACAATTGGCACTACCTTATAGCAAGCTAAGTTTAAGGTTGATGCAAGAGAATTTGAGGAATAAGCGGTCCGCATCAAAATAAAATGTTACATCTTGTGTTGTTTTGGCATTCATTTTGGAGTGTGATGTTTAATTTTGGTTCAGTGGTCAATTTTGGTAGGGACCAAATGACATTATTGGAATTGCTTGAAAAAATTTCATTATTCAATTTTCAACTTTATTTTCTTGCATTTATGCATTTGTAAATTTTTTGAGTCCATAGATAGCTTCATTTTTTAATATTCAAATTTTGATTGTGGATGCAAAGTATCTTTGTCTTCATCAATATATTATTTATCCTTCCACCCAATGGATGTGTCGGGGAAAATAAATAATCACACCTTTTGAAGAATAGAATTTAAGAGGAGTAAAATGGAAGTCATTAAAAAGAATTTGAATAGAAGCCAACGCTAGTAGAAGATATGAAAACAACAAAATGGAAATACAGAAGAGGAGTTGAAGAGATACAATGGCTATAGAAGAGATGGTGCAATGAATAGGAGGAAGAACATAACTTTCAAGAAAATAAAACATTGCAAATGGGGATGGAAAAATAGGGGTTTTCACATTGAGGAAGAAGAGTCTTCCAAGGCGAAAGAGTGTTGGGAATTTCTTCTTATGGAAGGGTGAAAGAAATCTAATAAGAAAATTGAAACTGCAAAGTCCAAGAAATTTTTAATGTAGATTGAACAAGGAGTCATGTTTGGTAAAAGTAAATAGTAGATTGAAATTAAGAAAAGGTGCATAATACAAATTGCAAAGATAAGGGAAGCAAGCAGGCTACATGATGGGGAGGTCAATTATAAAGATAGCTAGAGGAATATTCTAATTTATACAAGTCTATGCACAAAATAAAACAACAAAAAAGGAGGTGGAGCATAGAAGGGAAGATGAATTAAGCATGAAACAAAAAAAATAGGTTCACCAATTTGAAATGTTGAAAATGGGGGTGATGAACGTTTCTCGCTTTATTTCATTAGGAAAAAATATACCCACAAAAAATTGACTTACAATCCTTAGTGGAGTCAACTTAATAAAGGAATATGTCGGTTTCCTTATGATTGAGGACAAGGTTATTAGCCTGAGTAGTGCTCACTTTTAGGAGAAAAAATAAAAATAGTAAATCAACTCAATTATGTCCATTCAAACTTGAATCATTAATTTAAAACATAATAGAAACATAAACAAGAAATTTCCTATAGATCTCTAAATGGAAGGATGATGGTTACGTATCACAAAAATATAGTTTCAAAAGGTTGCCTTGACTCATTTTCTGATAGGTGAATGGGTCTATGTGCGAAGGTTTTACTTAGCTTTTGGGATCCTATGGTGTCATTTTATAGCTTTTTTTGGGTCTAGGTTTCAATAAGGGACAATTAGAAAAAATGTCTATAGGTGAGATTTTGTGGATTGACAACAAATATGACAACTTTTTCTACAACTTTGACAACTTTACAACATTCAAAACCTACACATTCACAAAGAGGAGAAAAATTGTTTCTTTTTTGTGGATAAGGGTTCTTGTATTTTCTTGAAGCATTGAGTATGCTCTTCTCTTGTATCTTTGGATAATCTAGAGAATCAGAAAGGTGTGATAGAAATACTAGATTTTGGGGGTTTCTTTCTTGACTTTATATTGCAAGAGAATTTTGGGAGCTTGCTGCATAAGATATAAGCTCATTATTATGTACACAATGTCTAAGAATGTCAAATTTTCCTTTTGTTTTGTCCCAGTTGGACATTCGAGGTAAATCTGCAAGGGTTTGAAGATTGAAGATTGTTGCCAAATCTAGGAGGTAGCCACATTTTTTGATCATTTTCAGCCAAAAGGAACATCACCATCACATCCAAAAGGGTCAAAGACCCTAAGATTGACCACCAAATCATTGAATTTGGAAAAAATTCTCTTAGAGGCAATAAAATTAGCAAGTGGGTTATACGACCCTACCTACACAGGTATAATTTTTTATTAATTAATTTATTTTTTTGGTAATTCCATTTTTTAAAATAAAATTTCAAAAAAAAATGTAGTAGCTATTTATAAATCAAAATGTTTAAATAAAAGAAATGTAATTATTGTAAACTTGCGGTACATAGGTACTGTCAGCCTACGGCCTGCAAACTTCCCACCAACTATGACAGGGACATCTCTCACCTGCACGACCATTGGTTTTCACAAGGGGAAACGTCCATCTTACTCCTCTAACCGATAGTCAAATGGGGCGAGTTGCTCCTATTGACACATCATCCCTTTAATTAAATAAACTAAACTTTATTTAATCAAATCTCCAAATGCATATTTCATCCTTTTCTGATTTAAATAAATCAAATATTTAAGTCATAAAAGTCAAACTCATCCTAATCATCATTAGGCTAATCTAAATCCAATTAGCCTAACCTAATTACCCATCAAATCCTCTAGATATCTCTACTTGCACAAATAAATCAATTTATTGATTTATTAAAACCCTTATTTTCCATCAACTTGGCATAAAACAAAATATTCCTTCAAATTTGAAAATGAGGACAAGTTGACTTGTCCCCTCCAACATTGCATTTATTTCTCATTTTCTTGTCCCTCTCTCAAAATTTATTACACAAATTCAAATTTGAAACTCCCTCTCTTGGGCACATTTCCCAAATCTTGCACAACCTTCAGCCTATCACAACTTGACAAGTGGCCTCCTTTCATTGGTCTACATTTAGTCCCACATTCACCCATTTGGCCAATCTCTCATCAAAAAAATCTATAAATAAGGACCTCATTCTTCATCAAAGGCATCAAGAATCTTATGCAAAGTTACTCTCTTGGTTTGAGAACTAATTTTTCTCTTCATTATCATTGCACTTCATCACTTGAGTTTTAGGAAGGACTGGGAAAGGGTCATTTGCACATTTGACACCAATCCACTATGAAATAGGTATGCATTATGGATTTTTTATGATTTTAGTTGAGTTTGTCTTGTTATCATGTTAGAGAGCATTTTGCATTATTTCATCAAGGCATTTTGATAGATTTTGCAAAATATTAACCCATGCTTGAGGTTTAGCATTTGCAGATTTTAAAAGATGCTTACATATGGCACTAGAAGGAGGGCATAATCAATGCATTTCATTCTTATTTTCCTTATATGATTCAAAAAATTTCTTTTCATATGGAGTTTAGAGAATTTATACTCTTGGCATTTTTATTTCTTCAAGGTTTCTGATATATCTGTTTGTCTATATTTTCTTCAATACGAGGATAAAAGGGTAGATGCACATTTCCCTACTTTTGCTTAAAAGTCGATTGTCATTTCTTTAAAGCAAGATAGAGCATGTGTGGATTCCTTGTTTTCTAGGTATTCATGACCAATATCTTTCATAATACCTTGAAAATTTTCAAAGTTCTGTCATTATATGAAGCTGACTCTATATTTAAAAGAAATAAAAAAAAGAAGGAATATCATGAGGAAATGTCATCCATATAAAGAATTTAAAACACACCCTTCAACATTTAATATCACTATTTAAAGCATCATCCACTGTTTCCTTAAATTCATTTTGAAACTATATATACATATATACTGGCATTGGTATAGTTACGATCATTTTTTCTTTTTATTTATGTTTGTTTTTCCTCACATTGATCTATCTTTTCTATTTTAGAGCATTCCTCTAAAAGAAACGTCTATTTTTTTCAAAGGCATATAGATGGAAATTTGTGAGAACAAATGATAGCTGGGAAATCTTTAAATGCTCAATGCATTTAGTCATTTTATGAAAATCTACTATAGTAACTTTGAAGCTCAGCAAGAATAGAGTATCTTTCTTTTTCTTAAGCTATTGATGCTTGGTCATGTCATGTTTATTCTTGATGTGACTGGTTTGCGTAGCAAGGAATTAGCCTGAGTATTTGATGATCAACACTTTAAAAGTTTAACGTTTGCTATTAATATGATAGGGAGAGACTGACAATGACTTCAAAGCATCACACCTAATATTGATTTGTTTTTTTTCATAACTTGATTACGAAATCTATCAACACCTGTAGATTACACCTACTACTATAAACATGCCATTGGGAGTTGATGCACATGGATGTCAATTTAATATCCAATATGTTTTGAATGTGGTCTCCTATTTTAGAAGAGCGCCCCTAAAGTTGGAAGAGACACACTGTCTATGAATGTGTAGCAAGTTTATAGCTACTTCGCTAAAAGCATTTTAGTCTGCCACATTCATCCTTCCTCACACTTTGTTGCATTAACTATTTCCTCTTTGTTAGTAGTTTTAAGCAAATCATAGAGTTTTTTTATTGTTGGAAAGGCATTCACTATTGGACAGTGTTTAGTGACTAATCTAAGATTTAGAGAGAATTGAATCCTTCAGTGCATAGATGATAAAAATAAATCTTTCTTGCTATCGATTTTTCTGTCACCAATGCCAATGCTAGAGCTCTAACTATATTTATAAATGCTTTGTGTCCAAGTGGCTGCATATCACTTTTCCTATGTATTCTTTGTACAACTAACTGCTTGTGATTTGAAATCTTTCTGTAGCTTTACTCCTGTGAGGTGTTCAAACAAAGGATAGCTTCATTAGTGCATTCAATATCTTCTTATATTGAGTCATTATACTTACAATTTGTTGATCTTCTAATAAATGTAATAAATTTATATTATCACATTTATTATTAGTAAATATTTGAGCCTATGATGATGTTATTGAAATATTTATTCGTTGTGTTTTGACTTATTGACTCAATGCCTCTAGTGACATAGAGTAAGTACATAAAACTTTGGTGGAGGAAAAAGTGAATCTAACAAGTATGGTGCTTTCTTCATGAAATTGATATATGGCCCACTTATAAATGCTTTTGTCATTATGTTCATCCAAATCATTTGTTCTTTCAAATAGAAATCATGTTTTTGTTTGATCAAAATGAATTTAATGTTTTAAATATCACCTGATTGTCTTTTTGTTTAATAGGCTAATGAAAGGAAAAAGAAGGTACAAGGAAAAGGTACAAAGACTAATGAAGGAGGTACAAATGAAGGGTAATGAAGGAAAACGAAGGTGAAGGTTGAAGTCAAACATTGGAGTTGGACCAAAAATGAAGACAAAATCAGAATTAAAGATTCAAGCATCAAAATTGAAACCTAAAAAAGCGTTCTTAAATGCTTTGATCTTGCATCACCTACTTTAATTTTATATTTCATGATAACTCACCTTTGGTTTTTAAAATGAACATTTCAAAATACTTGGAGGGTTTGTCATATGCCTTAATTTTCTGTTTTAGGCTAACTCATATTTTGTTTGGTGCTTTAAAACAAGTTCATCATTACTTTGAGGCTTAAAATGAACATGTGTTTTTTGTGTTTTTTAATCTCTTATTCAAAGTAATCTCATCTAAAAGGGTGTATGCACTTCTCTCGTGCTTCATGGTGATCTTGAGAACCAAAATTATTTTTGATGACATTAAGTTGCATAAAATATTGCCTCCACACTTTGATTTGGATTTAAAATTGAACAAAACACTTTGCAAGTGTGAGTTAGGTATATCGCAAGTGTTCACCCTTTATTTATAAATGAAGGTCAATCGAACTACGGATGTGCTTGCTCACTATTGTTTACCTTTAGAGGGGCCTACCCAAGAGACACATCCAAAAGGAGAACTCGAAGGCAACTCCAACTAGTTTTTCATTTGGGCCGATATACAAACGGATAAGAATAAACTATCAAGTCCTCATGGTATGTAGGCCTTAGTTGTACAGTGTCTTTTAGAACAGGGTACTACCATAAAACATATAACAGCCCCTAGTAGGATTGATTAAATCTTTTAGTGGCTTGTTGGATGCTCGCAAGGTGCCATGTCCCCGATGTTGTGTCATTAAGAACCTTGTTTATAGTAGCCAACTAGTCCATCCAATGAGTTTATCAAAGTGGTGCATTGGAACTTAGATTCTAAGAAGTTACTTGCCATGTCTGATCTTGGTTGAAATATAGAGGTTAAGACTTCATTCTTAACATACCTTTATATTTTATCCTTGGTTGCATGTAAAATCATCTCTTCTATTATGAAGGGCATGAGGCAAGCCCACTAAGAGAAACGTGCCAATTGAGCTAGGATGTTACGTTGCTTGTAAACAAAGTGCTTCAATCAAAAACATTTGTAAACAAACATTCAACATGATCCTCAAAATTTCAAACCCCTTTAATAGGCAAATACCATTGACCAAATTCTTGTGTTATTGCTTGCCCTTGGGATTACATCCTTAGAGGTTTCTAAGCACTTGAATTTACATCTCAATTTCCCTACTAAAGTTAAACAATAGGTAACCCTTCCCTTAAATTCATCAAAGTTTCACATAATATACCATGTGAAATAAGACAAAGTTGAGATGTTGGACATTCAGTTTGAAATCTAATCAAGAGTGTGTTTGTGGTAAAAAGAATCCATTAAGCAAAGGTTAAAGACAATTGGACCCCACATGTGTCTCCAATTATTTCACACAAAGTCAAGATCAAGAAACCAAAGGTGAAAGCCCTTAGTTTGATAGCCCGTCAAGAACGTCTCTCTATGTTATACAAAGTCAGACAAAGACTGCATTTTAACTTTTACAAGAAGGCTTCAAGGAACAATCCTGGTTTGTATTCATTTAATTTCCACCAAAAACCAAATCTTTTCAGAGAATTTGAACATCATGTTTAGAGAAAAGCTTGTTCTTCAATACCTAGGTCTAGGAAAATAAAGTGTCCTTTTTAGGTTCATCTTAGGATCAAAGCAAATCAAAATATTTTACATTGATCATTCAAAAAATCAAAATGAACACCATCTCACAATCACCTTTTGGAAAATCTTGAAATCATCCTTAGTACTAGGCTTTTTAGAAAAATAAAAAATCATCAAAATCATTAAGACTAAATCCTTGAAAACTTTATCAAAATCACGTTTGGCTAGGTATGTGTAGATGCATCCTTTTACATATGCTTAGTCAAAGTTATAAAAATCATCTTGTTTAACTTAGTATATGTAGATGAATCATTCTTCATATGCTTGTTGATGGTGTTTTTATGCACTTTTCAACATAGGCAGTGCATAGGTGCACTACATCTCTTGAAAGATAATCTTCCACAATCAGATTGCAGAACACTATCCCAAGGTCTCTAATGTCAGGTCTTGACAGTGCTTGGAATATCTTAGTTGTTTTGATGTGATTTGCTGGAATCACGAGGCAGTCTTATGGATGAGTTATAAAGCATGGAAGTTGGATCTTGAAATGGAGTTCTTGAGATGGAAAGTTGTTATGCATTGCCTGTAGGTTCAAACAGCAGTCTTGGACTCCATTTTGTTGTTGGATTTGACGTTACAATGTGCAATGAACCTTAGCATAGGTTAGTCATTAAAAAAAAAAAGAAGGCAAGGAAGAGAGAAAGTTCCTAAGTCTACAACTAACTATGAATAGTGACAATGGAGTTCCTGCAATGGACAATTTCTCAAAACAATATCCCACTTAACCAGAGATTTCACAGTATCATGGAAATTGTGCTATCTTCTAAGGTCGCAGATACTTTGTCCTTCATTCACCATGTACATGCACGAATCAAAAACAAATGTTTTGGAGCAGCTTTGAATTCAAGTTCAGGATAACTTTGCATAGCTATCTACCATCAGCAAATAGAAAAAAATATGGACAAAGAAATCATCAACATGGCAGGAATTTTCATAATCACAGAACAATATTCCTAAAATCTATCCAAAGAAAGAAGACAGCTAACTAAAACAGCAATAAAACCTAAGTCAAACATCTAACATTGGAGATTGAATCAAGTAACATGAGAGAAACTAAGAAAATACACCAAGTCAATGCCTTTTCTTTATAAATTTCTACAGCATGTCTTTACAACTCAACTCTTTTTGCAAATGAGAGGAGAGCCCTATTTACAGTGCCCAAAAGATTCAATGAATGGCCAAGATTAATTCTTATTATGTGGCCAAGATTCATTACAAAATAGGGTTTCACCTACCCCCCAATATATCATAATTTTAAATTATATTTTGTCTTTTCCCTATTTTGTCCTTTTGTTGATGGCATTGTAGCTCTTTTGTCCTTTAGTCAATTGCTACTTTCACTGTAGCTACTCCTCAGGAAGTTCTTCATCTTTGATAGGGTTGTCCTCCTATCCCTTGGAGGCTGTGTATTCTATGAACTTGAGGATGACCGCCAGGAGCTTGTCTATTTCGATGATCTCACATCACAACACCTGGTAGCTCCATTCTTTCGCATTATCCTCCAGCTTTTTCCAATCCTCATCATACTTTGAGCCTTGGTCTCTGAACAGCTCTGATTGATCGAAGGCACGGGAAGCAAAACTCAGGAATTCCATTGTGATATCCCCAGCCATCCCGTTCTTCATCTTCTCCTGGAAGTAGGGTTTTATCTTTTCTGGATCCATTTGCACAGTGGGCATGTTGTAGTCTGTCATCAGCCTAAGGTATCGAGCACATTCTGCCCTGATTTCTTTGACCCATTCAATATCCAGATCTACCTTGCTCATGAATTGTTCTAGCCTCTCCTTCTGATTGTCAAAGTCTCAACACCACACATCCATCAGCCAGTGATCTTCTTTCTTAAATGCAAGCTTCTTCTCCCACGTGGCTTCAGGCAACTGAAGAATAACCTTGATCCTTAGAAAGGTAGAGTCATAGGTTGCAGGGAAATCAGTGTAGAGCTTCCTTGTGCTCTCCAGAGACTACATTAGGTCCAAGATCTTTTTGAATGTTCACACAGCTTGGCTAATTCCCATGTTTCCAACATATGAGACTTGTCGGAACAAGTCCTATGTGGTCTTCTCCAAGTTCTTTCTTCTTTCCATCTTATCAATCTACTTTTTGTAAAGTAGTTGAGGTGCAGCTGTGGATGTGGTAGGTAGGTCGTCTACTAAAGACCATTGTTGTATGTAATATGTTAAGGCCACAACCTGTGCCTTGAGCTCATCCTTTGAGATTTTATCTTGCTTTATCAGATGCACCACTGTAGCCACTAACTTCTCAAGGTGCTCAACTTTCTGCTTTTTGGTGGCGGTTCCTAAGTCGATGGTGGAGATGTTATAACTTACCCCAACTTGACCAATCGTGGGCATTGCAATTTGTGCCGCTCGAGAGCTGAAAGCATCCATTGTTACCCTGGATCAGACCTTGGGCTTCTTCTCCTTCTTCGTCATGATTTGGGCTCGAGATAAGATGGCCTCTAACCTTGCCCTTGGGTCCATCAGCATAGGGTTTTTTCTTTCGAGCTGCTTCCCTAACCACTCATGCATAGCAAACTTCCCCTTGGGTGAATCATGGTCACCTTCACCCTTCTTAGTCAAGGCCAAGATTTATGCTCCTTTTCCCTCTGGAGATTTTCCTTTCTCTTTGGCAGCATCTTCCTCCTCTTCATCAGAGTCATGGATGAAATCGAGGTGTTTGATAGGCGGCCCGGTGGGTGGTTGCTGAATCGGACCTTTTTTTCTTGTTGTTTCTCCTTCCTTCTTTTCCTCAGTACACTTAGCCTCGGGGCTTCTGACAACATGGGCATCACCCCAGTTAAATCCTTTTGCTGCTGTTCTTCTAGTGGCTGCCCTTCTTCATCATGGGGTGACAACTCTGCCTCTGTCCCAGTGCCTCTCAACTATTGTGTCATTTCCTCCTCAAGGTCATCATCAAAGGTTTGAATGATTTCCTTAGCACCCAAACCATCTTCCTCATCCCCACTCTCGGAAGAGCCCGTCTCCTCCTCATAAGCCACCCTATCAATGGTTCGGTGTTTGTACTCCGGGTGCTCATGGTACTCATCGACCTCCTCCTCAATAGGCTTTAAGGCCTCTTGTTCTCATTCCTCCCACTCCTTAGAGATTAGCATGGTGGCCTCCATAGTTAGTGGCCCTGTTGGTGGTTGTGAAGGTTGAGCAGTAGCAAGGACTTGCACAAGGGCCACTTGAAGAGTTGGATCCATTAAGATCTGGGAGAGCTCAGGGGGAAGGTTCTGCATGTGCCTTGAAAGAGCCTTGGGCATAGTGGTAGTGGGAATAGGTGATGTTAATGTTACCAGAGGCAGTGATGTGATTGGTGACATAGCAGTAGAGGAAGAGGGAGAATTCATGGCAGAAGAGGAGTCAATGACTATCACAGACTCGACCGGAGGAGAAGGCGCAAGATGGACAAAAATGTCCACTGCCAGTGGAGATGCAGCGGCCATAGCCAGGGAGGTGGGTGGTGCAGCAGGAGGGGCAAAGAGAGCCAAGGGAGGCTACAATTGACCTGCATCCTCTACTTCTTTCTATTGAGTTGAAGGTTGTTCTGCAGTACTCCCTACTTGTTTGGTCCTTTTGGGAGGTGAGCCTCCTGTTTCTTTCTTTGCATAGGCCTTGGGGTCTGGAGACTACTCAATTTTTGTTCCTTTTCTCTTCTTGGACCTGGTGACTAGAGGAGACTTGGAGGTCCCGCCAGTTGACGTGGTGGTAGCAACATCCTCTATGGCACTCGGCTTGCTTTTGAGCCCTTCGTAAGTCAAGATTACTCCCTGTCGCTTTAAATGAGCCACCTGCCCATCGATCCACTCCTTGGTATGAGTTAATATTGGTTGGGTTATGGTATCTAGGTCATCGACCTCCTATTCATCCCAGTCAATTGATGGTATTGGCAGGTTGGCGACTGCAGGGTACCTGGGATGCATTATGGTGGACTCGTCCTCCTTGACTTAGTCTGGCACAGGGAATGGCTGCACCCTTCTTAGGAACTGTACAATCATTCGCATGTAGTGCCTTGCGCACACTTCCTTATAATCCTGATAGTCAGCCCAAAAATCCTCAATGTGGTGAAGATGGGCATATGCCGGCCCCAGTGCTTTCTTGACGTGGCTATGCGGGTCCATTCGTGGGCGAGCAGTGTGTAGGTAGAAGTGGTAATCCTTCAATTCTTTCTCGGAATTACCAGCACGCTGGGAAGTTTGCAGTCGGTAGATGCCCTAACCAAGGGTCATGGGATAGGAGATCCCCGCTATATGTTTGCTGCTGAAGATTGCCTGTAGGTGTTGGAGTTGCCAAGAAAGCTCCAGGAGGATGATTCGGTCATTGGGGTATCAGGGTAGCCTATTTGTCCTTTCAGTGAAGCCTTGGGCACAGATGTACGTATACTTCGGGTATTGGATGTAGAGAAAGGCATACTATTTCAAAAGCACCCTGGCACTATGGGAGACCCTCCTCTTGAAGTCTTCCACAATCAACCTGATAATGTGGCCAATGAAGGCATCATTTACTCTGCAGTAATCCCTTTTGAAGTTCTGGTACTAGAGATCCGGATATCTATCATAGGCTTTGAGTCCTTGCTTCTACCCCTGATCAGGTGCCACAAACAACCCATTGTACTGTCTCTGATCCACCAAGGAATAGACAAGGTAGGAAGTCATATAAAATTTGGAGCTCTTCTTTATGTTAACAAACTGCTCATGGAAGAAGTTGCTTATGATTCGTCCCCAGTAGAACGAAGCCTTTGTTGTGACGTCCTCATTTCCACACAGGATGTACTCAATAAAGTATGCAATCCATTCCTGAAAGTAGGCAGCCGTGGGGAGACCCATAATCCTGCTCAACATGGTCACTAGGTCATGGTAATTTTTGTGGAAATCACTGCGGAAGAGTTCTTGAGGAACCTTCGCAGCATTGCTTCATCTTTCCTTGAGCCAATGTAGATTTATTGACTTCTTATAGCCACTTGGATTATCATCCCATGCTGCCTGGCATTCTTCTAAGGTGGGGACCTCCATCTGTTGGAATGTGGGAATATGGAAGGTCTTTGTAATCCCTTCAAGTGACATGTCAGTGAGAATGTTGCCCTCTTTATCAATGATTGTCCTTGTGTCAGTTTGATATGCTTCCCGACAAGTCATGACCAATTCAGGGGCCATGAAAGATAGGGGGAATCCAACGGCTTTAGCTATTCCACTCTGTCTTATCAATCTGGCATTCTTTGTCATTGGATTCACCCTAACCCTTTGCGTGAATTCATCAATATCCACCTGGCCAATGTTGGTGTCTTTGATCTCCTTCCAATCTATTGTGACTTTTGAGTGGAGAGGCTCGCCCTGGAATTGGTACTTCATCTGGTCCTTGTCTTCTTTCCCTCGAGGGGTCCTTCCTAACTTCTTCCCCTTGTCCCTTTTGGTGGATGCCCCTGAAGTTCCTGCACCTGATTCCATATATTCTGTAAGAAAGGACAAAGTTAGCACAATGAATCAAAAAAACATTCATGTTAGTTAATACCTTGAAAAAAACATTCATTTCAAACAATCATTTAAGCATATCAGGACCATTTATCCTCAAATGTTACTGATCTTTTGATTAAAGGCATTTGGACAATTCAAGCCTGGAGGGCCAAACATCCCTAGTAGGAATGCTGTTTGGAAGGGAAAACATGGAAAAAGGCTCTCGAATACTCCCTTCGATCAAATTTTAGTATTTCAAGAGGTTGGCAATGAAGAGGACCGAAATTCAACATGTGGGTTGAAGTTAGATTTCAGATTTGGGCTTGTTTGGATTGATTTAGGAGAGTTTGGAAGTCACAGGTCAGAAAGCCATCATGAGATCATAGTTTGGAATGGCAAACAGCAAACAGAAATCTGGATACAGAACTCCGGGGTCTGGGGCTCATCGGTGCAAAGGGCGGTCAATGGTTTGTCATTTTACTTTGGAGGTTTCGGACCGGTGGCACCGGGAAGGCATTTTCCCTTCGCCGTTTGGGATGGCAAACATCAGACGAAAGTTTGGGAGGGAAGTCTGGTAGCAAGGGTCTAGCATTATGTGTTTTCACTTTGAGTTTGGTGGCGATTAGCAGGACAGAGCCCGGAGATCGGAGGGGCGGGGCGAAAACACTAGGGAAAAGGTGTCACTGTGAGGTTCCGGAGGTGGGCGAATATCTCCCCGACGGCGGAAGAAGGGAGGAATTATGGGGACAGATGTCTGGACACTAGGGCCCAGGAAATTTGAAGGACACCAGTGCAAATAGAAAATTCGATAGCGGGGAGAAGGGTGGGGTCTGGAGCACAGAGGGGCCGAACGAGTTCGCTGTGGGGATGATGGGTAATGAGGCACAAAAACCCAGCAACCAGAGCCCCGGATCTGATAAGGACGCAATGAGTTAAATTGCCCGAAGCATCAAATAGAAAGGCGGAGTCCGTAGGGCGGGACGCCGCGTGACATTCACCGTGGAGGATGGCAAAACACCAGCAGAACCGTGGAGGCAGAGCCCCGAGGTCTCGGGCCCAAGGAACCCAAAGGACATTAGTTCAGTTTGAAACTCCCACGGCGAGGAGAAGGTCAGGCTCTGCCAGTCAGGAGGTAGGGGTTAGATTGCAATTTTCAAATGGCGACACCAAGGGTGACTTCTGAAAGGGGAAGTCCGAAGGGCCAACCTCGAAAGGTGATATTGTCATCGACAGGTTGGTTCAAAGTTTAAAACAAATGGCGAAGGTAGGCTCCGAGGCTGAAGAGGACATTTTCCCTATGTGAAGAATAGCCACGGTAAGGAGAAACTCTAGATCGGTGAGGAGGGCATTGTAGAGGGTTTTCTCAAGTTTTCAATAGGTGGGTTTTGTGCGTGATCTCACATTGTATCATTTTCACACCTTCTTAACAATTTCTATTCATTTAAATGCTTAGAAATCATGAAAACAACTCTCGAGAGAGCGAATGGATGGCCTACCATGAACACACGATGCGGGCAGATGTGGGATCCACCTACGGTCGACAAAATGATGTTGAGGGCGACGAGCGTGATGGTGTCGAAGACGGTGGGCTCCTTAATGAAGTTCTCCAATCACTCTGCAATCCTGTGAAATGATAATGACGGGTCAGAGTGGGTATTTTATACCCCTAACTGCCATTAATGCTTGTATTTAATGTGGGTACGGTGGCGAAAAAGGTTGGTGAGTTTGAAAATCAGCGACAGCGGCGGGAGACTCAGGGCCCAAAGGCCGGGGAGACTCAAGACAGCGGCTGCCATAAAAATCTTGCGATCGGTCAAGTCAGCGGCGGCGAAGAGCGAAGTGAGGCCCGGAGGGTGGATTTCCTCCAAAGATTTGCCATCATGGACAGCGGAACCATCAAGGAATTCCGGGCCCAGAATTCGAGATGGTCAGGCTCAGAACACCCAACGGCAGTCAGGGACTCCCACAAATGTCGGTCATCGAAAACGGTGGCGGGACCTGAGAGGCGGGGCATAGCCAAAGGTTTGCTGTCGGGTGATGGTGAAGCACGGTCAGATCCTTAGAAGTGGAACTCTGGGGCTTGGGGTCCGTCAGGCAAAGCGACCATTGGAGATTTCCACAAACTTTTAGTAAAAGGCGAACGGGGAATCAAACCCTAAGGTCCGGGAGGACGTAGAGCAGACGCTACCATGAATGACAAGTTCAGTGGGGAAACCTGGTGAGGGAATCCCAAACAGCCAGGCCCAGAATGGCCCAGTGCCGTTGGCATGGTCAAACTGCTAGAGGGACTCTGCGAGATGCCAGAATATAGCAAAAACTAAAAGGAGAAGGCATGGTCAACTTATGGTGGGTCCTAAAGCAACATTGACCATCTAAGACATCAAAAGGGAGGCACGAAAAATGAGGCAACGACAAAAACAACCTGAGAAGGTGAAAGAAAAGAGGGTCCCCGTTCCAAATGGGGCATGTGTGCTAAGGGCACAACAAATGGCGACTCTGCTAGAGAACGCTCCTGAGCTTTCTAAGGATAAATATTCATTCAGGACCCAAAATCTCTGGTTTCACAGACTAGGAGTGGCTTCCAAAGATGAATCTAGGAGGACGATATCCTTAATTGGGTTAGCTTATAGGACATCTCAGAAGTGTGTGTAGTGAATTCATTCCTTTCCTCAGGAAAGTGACTAGGGTTACCAAGTCAACCGAGTGAGCTACATAAATCTTCTAACACCAAAAGTAACCTAGACATTGCTCCGCTACCAATCAGGCGTCCATAGCCCCGACAGAGTTATCGCTACAATCCCACAGATATTGCTCTACTGCGGGCTGGGCGTCCATAGCCCCTGTAGAGTTACCCGAACACCCACATAGTCGTTTATTTTTAGGATTCCTTTACCCTTTTTTGCTTTCATATTTCCTTCAATGTTCATTTCTCTTTTATCATTTAGTTCGATTGGGTAAGCACTGAAGCCTACGATGGGTTTGAGACTGTAGTGATCACTGGAGCAGACTTGAGATCTTTCACTCACCGGGGTGTCATAACAACCATGGCATAGTCCTTTAGAAATGATTATTATGTGTTTTGTGCGAGATCTGAGATGTGTGTAAGAAGATCCAGCTAAGGGTCAAGTTCTAAGTAGAGTTCAAGCAAGCAAATCATTCACGGGCAGCTTTCAAAGACCGATAATCGAGAGTGAATGTTTAGCCAAAGAACACAAAGAACAGACAACAAAGTAAACCCCTGGTCGAGCAAGCATGGCCACCGCAAAGGGGCAGGAAACAACTTTTGAAACAAAACTGCCAGGAGGGAGAAAACAAAAGAGCGACGCAAACAAAATGCAAGCAAGCCAGAAAGAAAACTACCCTAACCTATGTACAAATGTTTACAACGAAGAGCCCGAACGAGCTCAAGCCTGGAAGTAATGCTTTAGGTGTTGCCCGTTGACCGGCAACGGGACGTTCTCACCAGTTAAGGTCTTTAAGCGAAAGGCATTATCTCCCAAAATATCAGCTATTTGAAAGGGGCCAAGCCAGAGCTTATCGAATTTGTTGTGTCCCCCTTTCTTTTCATGGGTCTTGTCCCAAAACAGGACCAAATATGTAATTCTAAAGGCCTTGATCTTGGCTCGGCGGTCGAACCATCTCTTAACTATGCCCTAATGTTTGGCAAAATTTTCTATTACATGGTCTCAGACTTCTTCTAAATGCAAGAGCTCAGCTAACCAAGCTTCCCTATGATCTCCTCCCTCATAAAAATTGTTAATGAACTAAAGAGTAGGAATCTTCAGATGGATGGGGAATATAGGTTCTAGGCAATAAACAAGGTGGAACAGGGAATCACCAAGGGCAGCCTTGTGGTGAGTGCGATCAGCCCAAAGGGTGAAACAGAGTTGGATATACCAGTCCTTGGGATTCCTGTCTAGTAGCTTTTTTTATTACAGTAATTAGGTTTTTATTTGTAGATTCAGCGAGGCCATTGCCCTGGGGGTAGTAATTAAATGAGAATTTAAGGGCAATTCCATAGTCAAATGCTTAGCTAGCAAATTTTAATGAAGCAAATGCAGGTCCATTATCACATACCAAAGCATAAGGACAACCAAAGCAATTCAAAATGAAACTTTCTAGAAAATTAATAACTACTTCAGTTGTGCATTACTTACATACTATTGCTTCCGTCCACCTAGTGCGGTAATCAGTAGTGGTAAGAATGTACCTATGTCCCGCAGATGATGGAGGGCTTACCAGATTGATGAATTTGAGACCCCATTGCGCAAACGGCCTTACCTCCAGCACAAGCTGTAGTGGGACAGCATCATTCTTTTCCTTGGTGGCAGCGATCTGACATGTGTGACATGAACGAACATGGCAATGGGCATCCTTCAAGACGGTGGGCCAATAATACCCTGCTCTCAATATCTGATGTGTTGTGGAAGAACAAGAACCATGGTCTGTGCCAAATTTGTTGTGAAACTCTCTTAAGACTTTATCTACTTCTTCCTTGCCAAGGCATCTTAAATAAATTCCTTCATGATTCTTCTTGTAGAGAATGGAACCCTGCAGCATGTAGCCATTGCTTTTCAATCTAAGGGCCCGCTTTTGGACTCCTTACAGGTGCGGTGGACATTTATGGTTTAGCGAATAGTAGACAACATTCTGGTACCACTCTCCCATGGAGACATCCTCCAGCTGGTACTACTGTACAGTGAGTTCGGGTCCAAATTTTGTTGTTGTTTCAGTAATTGTGCGGGTGAGTGCCTGTCCTCTCACCAGTTTCATCAATTGGATCTCCATGTCATTTTCTTGGAGCAGGGTAACCCATTTAGCTCTGCATTCTCCCAATTTATTCTACATGAGTAGCATTTTTACTGCTAGGTCGGGGACGATGGCAAACACCTTATTGCGTAGGATGTAGTGGCTAAATTTCTTCACCCCTCTAACGAGAGCATATGCCTACTTTTCAATGTTGTGATATCACAATTCAACATCCTTGAGGGGAGCACTCATAAAGGTGATCGGATGCTCATTTCCTTCATCGTCTTTCTAGGTCAACATGCTTGCACAGGAATGCTCTAAAGCAAATGAGTAGATGTAGAAAGGCTTCAGATAATCTAGGCTAACTAACACAGGTGCCTCAGCGATGGCCCGTTTGATTTCTTTGAAAGATTGTTTGGCATTGGGCATCCATTCAACTTTGGCATCTTGTTTCAACATAGCATTGAGAGGTTTAACAATCTCCACGAAACCTGTGATGAATTTCTGGACGAAGTTGATCTTTCCAAAGAAAGATTTTAATTCTTTCTTGCTTCCTAGGGGCAGGATTTTGAGTAAAGACTCGATACGCTTGGGGTCTATGGAGATTCCCTATTCTGAAATGATATACCCAAGCAACCTACCTTCAATCACTCCAAAAATGCACTTCTTGGGGTTAAGGGAAACCCTGAACTCCCTGCATCTCTGAAATACCTTGCATAAATTAGAGACGTGATCACCCCACCTTTTAGAAAACATGGTCAAATCATCCATGTAGATGATTATGCACTTGCCAATTAATTCTTTGAAGGTGATATCCATGGCGCGTTGGAAGGTGCCGCCAGCATTGATGAGCCCAAAAGGCATCCTTCTGTACGCGAACGTCCCCCACTTAGTGGTGAATGCCATTTTGTGACGGTCCTCATATTGTACCATTACTTGGTTATACCTGGAGTATCCATTGAGGAAAGACATCATCTGAGAGTTGTTGATGATCTGCAGCACCTCATCCAATGAAGGTGCTAGATAGTTGTCTTTCTCTGAGGCGCGGTTCAGATTGCGAAAATCTACACACAATCTAATCTCCCCATTCTTTTTTCTGACTGAGACCAAGTTGGCCACCCATGTGGAATGCCTAACCAAAAAAATGATTCTTGCTGAAAGCAACTTTTGCACCTCTTTGTAGATGACAGGTTCCAGCAAGGCATTGATAGGGCACTGTCATTGGCGGAATGGCTTCACCTCTGTCTTAAGAGGGATGGTGTGTATAATGACAGAAGTGTCATAGGTTTTTAAATCTTTGTAACTCCACGCCACCACATCATGGTACCTCCGCAATGCATCCATGATTCCATTCTTTTCCTCTAGCATGCACTCCTTGCCGATAAAAACATTCCTCATCTCCTTGGCTATCCCAAGGTTGTGAGCATTGCACTGGTTGCTTATAGACTCCTTTTTCCTTTGCTGATTCTGATCTTTGATCTGGTACAAGTCAAATATGTGTTCCAACTAAACCATACCCCTAGGGATCATATTAGTTTTGAGGTTAATAACCCCCTCTATGTCCAGTTCAGCTTGCTGTGGATCAGCTTCATCAATTATTTGAGCTACGAAGACATCGAAACTTGTGATGAATTAAAGGATATGTTTATTGTCATTCAAGACTTGCAAGTGGGTAACATTATCTGGGACTGATGGCGTGGATGCCAGCTCAACCGTGAATTTCTTGAGCCCAGCCAGAGAGAAGGGTTGTAGAGTGTTGGCTGCTTGAGCCAAGGTATCAGCTGTATGATTCTGAGCATGAGGGATCAATTGTATATTGAATGCATCTAAGCCCTCCAAGAGATCCCAAACCCTATGCCTATAGTTTGTAAGTCTTTGGTCACGACAGGAATACAACTTCCTAACCTGTTTAACCACGAGCTCGGAATCCCCAAAAACTTGCAGCATTTTTACATTTTTCTTCAAGGCCATGAGAAGGCCAAGGACTAAGGCCTCATATTCTCCTACGTTATTGGTGCAATAGAACTGCAATCTATGGGCAGCTAGAAATGTCTTACCCTTGGGCTGATGAGTTCGAACCTAGCTCTGGCTCCTTGCTTGGACTTGGATCCGTCAAATCAGAGCGTCCAGCATGCAGAGGGTTCTTTGTCTTTGGGACTGATTAAGCTTCTGTTCCCTTTCAGTAGGGTGGCTGGCCCTACAACCTTAGGGGAATTTTTTGGTTCGATGCATTGATTAAACGGTAGTTCTGCTGGTGCCTCCTTTGGCATTTCTATTTGAGGAGCAGCTAATTTTTTAACATGTGCAACTGCTGCTTGACACAAGCAACAATCAAACTCAGAGTGGGCAACATTGTGAACACTGCACCAATTTGGTAACAAGAGATCTTGTAAATTCATTCAGGCCCCTAGGCTGAGCTAATCCCTTGCACAGTTTTCAATGAATTCCTAGAAGCCACTGAGTAATCCCCAGTTGTCGTTCTTATCAGGCTCATCATCAGCTTCTATCAATATTTTTGTGTCTGGGGGCATTCATGTAGAATCAGTCAAAGGACTACATAGCACTAGTAACACTTCGTCCATACCTTCTTCTTGAAGCTCGACCTCATTTTGGTAGGTGAAAGGGTGGTATTTCCCCAGGTCAGTCTCGGCGAACAACACCTCGTTGATATTATTGTACTCAGTGATCATGTATTTCATACGGGGTTCACGGTCGATATGGATTTGATTTGGTAGCCCCTTCCATGGTAGCCACATATGAGAAAGGTTTGTGGTGATGTACCCATTCAGTGCCTTGGTAAATTCCCTTCCCAAGATGATTCCATATGCATTAGGAATATCAACCACTTGAATATCAATGACTTGTTGTATCCGTGGGTCTATAGCAATCTGTATCGAGATACAGTTTATTTCACCGACAATGTTGATCTATGTTTTGTCCAGGTGGGTCATCTTCCTCCTTGAAGGCATGGGGGTGATGCCAAGAGCCTTGCAAATGACCAAGGGCATGACATTGGCAAATGCTCCTAAATCGATCAGGCAGTTATGCAGGTTCTTCCCAAAGATCCTAATGGCGGTTAGGAAAGGGGGAGTTTCCAGTCTCCGCTAGAAGATGCCTGTAGGCATGTCCATGTGAGCTATCTAACCTTTGTTCTTATCATTGCCCATATCCTTAGTTTTCCTAAACGACTGGTCCTTGGAAAGCTGCCTATTAGCCTGCTCTAGTTCCTTTTCAATTTGTTTACTTGTAGACTGATTCACGGGATCATCCTTCATTTTCCCAGTATTATCCTGTATCTCCGCTTCCTTCCTAGGCTCTTCAAAGGTAACTCTTTTGGTTGATGTTTTTGGAATCATACTGGAGGATGGAGTCCCATTAAGAACCTTAATGAAGGCATGCCTGAGAGCAGGGACTTTGAGTAATTCAAAGGCTGACAAGCTAATTTTTACCTTCTTGAACTCTTCTGCTACATATTCGCCCATTTGCTTAATTTCTGAACTAAAAGCTTGGCCTATGGCAGAACTAGGAGGTTGGACCTTCGTTTGACTAGGCAGATTTTGGGATTGGCCTTGAGGCTCATTCTGTGATTGGTTTTGAGATCCGTTCTTGTTGAGGTATTGGGTAGCTATATGAGGAAGTCCAGGGTTATTGCTGGCATTAAGATTAGGCGGAGTGGCGAAATTGTTTTGCGGGGTAGAAGTTGTAAAGGGTCCGCCTTCTTGTCTATTCCTAAGGAAGTAGGGAGTCGACCTTTGATGGAACATGTGGACCTCATCTACAAATGAATTTTCTTCATCTACCGGACCATTATCTACTGAATCAAAGAGCTGAGCCAAATTTTGTTCATTACTTACCTCTTGTGTTTCTTCACGCTCAACAGGAGTGGGCTTGACTTCGGGCTTGTTGCGGTCACATCGTGGAAACACTACTTGACTAACCACGAGACAGGAGGAATCATATGGCTTGAATGGGATGATGTCCCTACAACCGGCATTGTCTGCTGCATTCTGCACTTCCACCTAGAATATCTCAGCAGCTATCTGGAACTTGGGACAATCCAACTCAAAATTTCTGTTGGTTTTATGAATTCGACACCATCCAGACAAGGCTACCTTGGCAAGGTATACTCCACTAGCCATTTTTTCATTGCTTTCTGGTTGATCGAAAGGTGTAGGGACTCCATTATTGGGCCTAGTGTTCCACGTGCGATTCTGCCTCTGAGAAGGTCTCCTTTCTGCATTCTGATTGGTGTTTTTCCCCTATCATAGTTTTGCCTGGAGGAAGTGCCCATTTCTCGATTATCCCTACTGTCCCTATTGTCTCAGCTATCCTGGTTAAGATTAGCCTAAAAATTACGGTGGGAGGCCTGTAACTGGTTATTCTGATTCTTTAGGTGCATCATTTTCATGGACATTTTCTTTATCATTTCAGTCAGTTCTTCTAGCTTTTCCTTCTCATTCCCGTTCCGAGGAAACAGCATCGAATTTTGGAGAAAAGCAAGCGGGGCTGCCGGCTGATTCTGATAAGCTGGAGGAAACTCTGGTCTTGATAGGTACAATGGCACCTGGGGCTGTTGGAAATACGGCTGCTGTTGTGGAGCCGCCTGAGAATAGTTTTATTGTTGTTGGGGCTACACATAGGAAGGCATGGGAGGTGCATAATTCAGTGGCTGCCCTGGATGTGGTACCATAGGTAATTGAAGTACCTAGTTCATAAGAGGGGTTTGATGAGAAAATGCCTGATTAAGCCCCTGAATCTGCATCAGGTGGGCTACTGGCCCCAGAGAAGGTAGCGGGCTACATATATTCTGCCCCAAGTCTGCACTGGCAATAAAAACCTCTTTATAGGCCACCATCAATGAGGTAGGTGACAATTGCATCCTTTTCACCAAAGCCGAAGTAAGGTTGTCTAATGCTACATAGTAGACTAGGAGAGCTGTGACATCATTATGAAGGTACGAGTCCTGAAGCCTTGTGTAGGCCCGATGAAAGTGGTCGTTGAAGGAGCCAATAGGTTCGTTGACTTCCCTTCTAATAGACATGAACTGCTAGTAAAGCTCTGAAGGGTTGATAGGGATCTTGTATTTCTGCAGGAAGGCATTCTTCATTAGAGTCCACGAGGTAATGGATCCCATCAACAGATTGATATACCAATAGAAAGCTTCTTCCTCCAACGAATGCAGAAAGAGGTGGCATACAACATCCTCGTGGTCAACATGCATTTTGGTAATCGTTGTCTCGAATATTTTGATATGCTCCTCAGCTATTCTTTGTAGGTTGCATAGATGGAACTTTGAATAAAAGCCTTCCAGATTCTTGGGCATATCATTGTAGGCAGCAAAATGTATCGACGAAGGGTTATGTGCTAACCAAGCCATGGAGGGTGGCAGAGGTGGTATCTACTATTGGAGAGCAGAAATTTGGGGTTGTATCTACAATACAATAGCAATCTGGGACTGCACTTGAGCTGTGGCTGACTGGACTATACCCTGGGCTGGAAGGGCCGGGAGAGGAGCAATCCCCTGGCTGCCAGAGATAGGAGGTGTCAATGCAGTTTGAGAAGGTTGGGTGGAAGACGAAGGCCAGCCGAATGAAGCTGAGGGTGGAATGGAGGTGGATGGAATGGAGGAAATGGAAGAGGCAACGCTACTTCCTTTAGCTCACTTTGCCCTTGTAGGAGGCTACAATTCTTCAAATTCTCCCTTGTTTGGAGTTGACCGTAGAACTCTTTGAAATCTTTCTAGGGAGAATGATCCTATTTGATCCAGCTTCACTTTTGACCCTTAACTTGGTATTTCCATCGTCAGCCCTCCTTCTAGCGCCAGTTCTGTTGATGGTGTTTTTATGCACTTTTCAACATAAGTAGTGTGTAGGTGCACTACCTCTCTTGAAAGACAATCTTCCACAATCAGATTGTAGAACACTATCCCAAGTCTCTAATATCAGGTCTTGATAGTGCTTGGAATATCTTAGTTGTTTTGATGTGATTTTCTGGAATCACAAGGTGGTCTTACGGATGAGTTATAAAGCATGGAAGTTGGATCTCGAAATGGAGTTCTTGAGATGGAAAGTTGTTTATGCATTGCCTATAGGTTCAAACAGCAGTCTTGGACTCCATTTTGTTGTTGGATTTTGCGTTACAATGTGTAATGAACCTTAGCATAGGTCAATCATTAAAAAAAAGAAAAGAAAGCAAGGAAGAGGGAAAGTTCCTAAGTCTGCAACTAACTATGAATAGTGACAATGGAGTTCCTACAATGGAAAATTTCTCAAAACAATATCCCACTTAACCAGAGATTTCACAATATCATGGAAATTGTGCTATCTTCTAAGGTCTGCAGATACTTTGTCCTTCATTCACCATGTACATGCACGAATCAAAGACAAATATTTTGGAGCAGCTTTGAATTCAAGTCCAGGCTAACTTTGCACAGCTATCTACCATTAGCAAACAGCAAAAAGTATGGACAAAGAAATCATCAACATGGCAGAAATTTTCTTAATCACATAATAGCATTCCTAAAATCTATCCAAAGAAAGAAGACAGCTAACTAAAACAACAATAAAACCTAAGTCAAATATCTAACATTGGAAATTGAATCAAGTAACGTGAGAGAAACTAAGAAAATACACGAAGTCAATGGCTTTTCTTTATAAATTTATACAACATGTCTTTACAACAAATCAACTCTTTTTGCAAATGAGAGGAGAGCCCTATTTAGAGTGCCCAAAAGATTCAATGAATGGCCAAGATTAATTCTTATTGTGTGGCCAAGATTCATTACAAAATAGGGTTTCACCTACCCCCCAATATATCATAATTTAAAATTATATTTTGTCTCTTCCCTATTTCATCCTTTTGCTGACGACACTGTAGCTCTTTTGTCCTTTACTCAATTGCTGCTTTCACTATAGCTACTCCTCAGGAAGTTCTTCATCTTTGACAGGGTTGTCCTCCTATCCCTTGGAGGCTGTGTATTCTATGATTTTGAGGACGACTGCATGGAGCTTGTCTATTTTGATGATCTCACATCATAGCACCTGGTAGCTCCATTCCTTTGCATTATCCTCCAACCTTTTCCAATCCTCATCATACTTTGAGCCTTGGTCTCTGAACAGCTTTGATTGATCGAAGGCGTGGGTAGAAAAACTCAAGAATTTCATTCTGATATCTCCAGCCATCATGTCCTTCATCTTCTCCTGGAAGTAGGGTTTTATCTTTTTCAGATCCATTTGCAAAGTGGGCATGTCGTAGTCCATCATCAGCCTAAGGTATCAAGCACATTCTACCCTGATTTCTTTGATCCATTCAATATCTAGATCTACCTTGCTCATGATTTGTTCTAGCCTCTCCTTCCGGTTGTCAAAGTCTCAATGCCACACATCCATCAGCCAGTGATCTTCTTTCTTAAACGCAAGCTTCTTCTCCCATTTGGCTTCAGGCAACTGAAAGATAGCCTTGATCCTCAGAAAGGTGGAGTCGTAGGTCATGGGGAAATTGGTGTAGAGCTTCCTTGTGCTCTCCAGAGACTGCATTAGGTCAAAGAACTTATTGGCTATTCGCACAGCCTAGCTAATTCCCATGTTTTCGACATATGATACTTGTCGGAACAATCCTCTATGGTCTTCTCCAAGTTCTTTCTTCTTTCCATATTATTGATCTGCTCTTTGGAAAGCAGTTAAGGTGCCGCCATGGATGTGGTAGGTAGGTCGTCTACTGAAGACCATTATTGTATGTAATTTGTTAAGGCCACGACCTGTGCCTTGAGCTCATCCTTCAAGATTTTATCTTACTTTATCAAATGCACCACTGTAGCCACTGACTCCTCAAGGTGCTCGACTTTTTGCTTTCTAGTGGTGGTTTCCAAGTCGATGGTGGAGATGTTATAACTTACCCTAGCCTGACCAATCATGGGCATTGCAATTTGTGTTGCTCGAGAGCCGGAAGCATCCATTGTTACCCTGGATCAGACCTTGGGCTTCTTCTCCTTCTTTGTCGTGATTTGGGCTCGAGTCAACATGGCCTCTAACCTTGCCCTTGGGTCCTTCAGCATAGCGGTTTTTCTTTCGAGCTGCTTCCCTAACCACTTTGGCATAGCAGACTTCCCCTTGGGTGAATCATGGTCACCTTCGCCCTTCTCAGTCAAGGCCAAGATTTCTGCTCCTTTTCCCTCTGGAGATTTTCCTTTCTCTTTGGCAGCATCTTCCTCCTCTTCATCGAAGTCATGGATGAACTCGAGGTGTTTGATAGATAGCAAGGTGGGTGGTTACTGAATGGGACTTTCATTTCTTGTTGTTTCTCCTTCCTTCTTTTCCTTAGTACACTTAGCCTCGGGGCTTCTGACAACATGGGGTTCAACCCCAGTTAAATCCTTTTGCTGTTGTTCTTCTGGTGGCTACCCTTCTTCATCATGGGGTGACCCCTCTGCCTCTGCCCCAATGCCTCTTAGCTGTTGTGCCATTTCCTCCTCAAGGTCATCATCAAAGGTTTGAATGATTTTCTTAGCACCCAAACCATCTTCCTCGTCCCCACTCTTGGAAGAGCCCGTCTCCTCCTCCTCATAAGCCACCCTATCAATGGTTCGATGTTCGTACTCCGGGTGCTCGTGGTAATCATCAGCCTCCTCCTCAACAGGCTTCGAGGCCTCCAACTCTCGTTCCTCCCACTCCTTAGAGATTAGCATTGTGGCCTCCATAGTCGGTGGCCCTGTCGATGGTTGTGAATGTTGAGCAGTAGCAAGGACTTGCGCAAGGGACGCTTGAAGAGTTGGATCCATTAAGATCTAGGAGAGCTCAGGGGGAAGGTTCTGCATGTGCTTTGAAAGAGCCTTGGGCATAGTGGTAGTGGGAATAGGTGATGTTAATGTTACCAGAGGGAGTGATGTGATTGGTGACATAGCAGAAGAGGAAGGGGGGAAGTCATGGCAGAAGAGGAGTCAATGACTATCACAGACTTGGCTGGAGGTGAAGGGGAAAGATGGACAAAAGTGTCCATTGTTAGCTGGGATGGAGCAGCCATAGCCAGGGAGGTGGGTGATGCAACAGGAGGGGCGGAAAGAGCCAAGGGAGGCTACAATTGACCTACACCCTCTGCTTCTTTCTCTTGTGTTGAAGGTTGTTCTGCAGTACTCCCTACCTATTTGAGCCTTTTGGGAGGTGAGCCTCTCATTTCTTTCTTTGCATAGGCCTTGGGGTCTGGAGACTACTTGGTTTCTGTTCCTTTTATCTTCTTGGACCTGGTGACCAGAGGAGACTTGGAGGTCCCGCTAGTTGATGTGGTGGTAGCAACATCCTCTGTGGGACTCGGCTCACTTTTGAGCCCTTCGTAAGTCAAGATTACTCCCTGTCACTTTAAAAAAGCCACCTGCCCATCGATCCACTCCTTGGTATGAGTTAAGATTGGTTAGGTTATGGTATCTAGGTCATTGACCTCCTGTTCATCCCAGTCAATTGATGGTATTGGCAGGTTGGTGACTGCAGGGTACCTAGGATGCATTATGGTGGACTTGTCCTCCTCGACTTAGTCTGGTACAGGGAATGGCTACACCCTTCTTAGGAACTATACCATCATTCGCATGTAGTGCCTTGTGCGCACTTCCTTATCATCCTGATAGTCAGCCCAAAAATCGTCAATGTGGTGAAGATGGGCATATGCCGGCCCCAACGCTTTCCTGACATGGCCACACGGGTCCATCCGTGGGCGAGCAGTGTGTAGGTAGAAGTGGTAATCCTTCAATTCTTTCTCGGAGTTACCAGCACACTGGGAAGTTTGCAGTTGGTACATGCCCTGGCCAAGGGTCATGGGATAGGAGATCCCCGCTATATGTTTGCTGCTGAAAATTACCTGTAGGTGTTGGAGTTGTTGAGAAAGCTCAAGGAGGATGATTCGATCGTTGGGGTATTAGGGCAGCATATTTGGCCTTTCAGTGAAGCCTTGGGCATGGATGTACGTAAACTTTGGGTATTAGATGTAGAGAAATACATACTGTTTCAAAAGTGCCCTGGCATTGTGGCAAACCCTCCTCTCAAAGTCTCCGATAATCAACTTGATAATGTGGCCAATGAAGGCATCATTGACTTTGTAGTAATCTCTTTTGAAGTTCTGGTATTAGAGTTGTGGATATCTATCATAGGCTTTGAGTCCTCGCTTTTGCCCCTAATCGGGTGCCACAAACAACCCGCTGTACTGTCTCTAATACGCCAAGGAATAGAAAAGGTAGGAAGTCATATAAAATTTGGAGCTCTTCTTTATGTTAACGAATTGCTCATGGAAGCAGTTGCTTATGATTCCTCCCTAGTAGAATGAAGCCTTTGTTGTGACGTCCTCATTTCCATGTAGGATTTGCTCAATAAAGTATGCCATCCATTCCTGAAAGTAGGCGGCCATAGGGAGACCCATAATCCTACTCAACATGGTCACCAAGTCGGGGTAATCTTTGTGGAAATCACTGTGGAAGAGTTCCTGAGGAACCTTCACAGCGCTGCCCCATCGTTCTTTGAGCCAATGTAGATTTATTGACTTCTTACAGCCACCTGGATTATCATCCCATGCTACCTAGCATTCTTCTAAGGTGGGGACCTCCATCTATTGGAATGTGGGAATATGGAAGGTCTTTGTAATCCCTTCAGGCGACATGTCAACGAGCATGTTGCCCTCTTTATCAATGATTGTTCTTGTGTCGGTTTGATATGCTTCCCAATAAGCCATGACCAATTCAGGGGCCACGAGAGATGGAGGGAATCCAACAGCTTTAGCTATTCCACTCTATCTTATCAATCTGGCATTCTTTGCCATTGGATTCACCCTAACCCTTTGCGTGAATTCATCAATATCCACCTAGCCAGTGTTGGTGTCTGTGATCACCTTCCAATTGGTTGTCACTTTTGAGTGGAGAGGCTTGCCCTGGAATTGGTACTTCATCTGGTCCTTGTCTTCTTTCCCTCGAGGGTTCCTTCCTGACTTCTTCCCATTGTCCCTTTCGGCGGATACCCCTGAAGTTCCTACACCTGATTCCATATATTCTACAAGCAAGGTAAAAGTCAGCGCAATGGATCACAAAAGCATTCGTGTTAGTCAATACCTTGAAAACAATATTCATTTGAAACAATCATTTAAGCATCATGACCATTTATCCCTAGATGTTACTGATCTTTTGATTAAAGGCATTTGGACAATTCGAGCTCAGAGGGCCGGACTTCCCTAGCAGGAATGTTGTTTGGAAGGGAAAACATGGCAAAAGGCTCTCAGATACTCCATTCAGTCAAATTTTAGTATTTCTAGAGGTTGGAAATGAAGAGGACCAAAATTCACAGGCCGGAAAGCCATTAGGAGATAGCCATTTGGAACGTCAAACAACAAATGGAAATCTGGTTACGGAACTCCAGGGTTCGGGGCCCATCGATGCAAAGGGCGGTCAATGGTTTGTCATTTTACATCAGAGGGTTTGGATCGGCAGCACCGGGAAGGCGTTCGCCCTTAACCATTTGGGATAGCAAACGTCAGACAGAATTCCAGGGGAGGAAGTCTGGTAGCAAGGGTTTGGCGTTATGTGTTTTCGCTTTGAGTTCGGTAGCGATCGGCAGGACAGAGCCCGGAGATCAGAGGGGCGGGGCGAAAACACCTGGGAAAAGGTGTCGCTGTGAGGTTTCGAAGGTGGCCGAATATCTCCCCGATGGTGGAAGAAGGGCGGAATTTTGGGGACAGCCGTCTGCACACTGTGGCCCGGGAAATCCGAAGGACACCGGTGCAAATAGAAAAGCTGACAGCAGGGAGAAGGGCAGGGTCTGGAGCACGGAGGGGCCGAATGAGTTCATTGTGGGGACAGCGAATAATGAGGCACAAAAACCTGGTGACCAGAGCCTAGATCTAATAAGGATGTAATGAGTTAAATCGACCGAAGCAGCAAAACAGGAAGGCGGAGTCCTCAGGGCGGGACGCTACGTGAGATTCGCTGTGGAGGATGGCAAAACACCCACGGAACCATGGAGGCGAAACTCCGGGGTCCCGGGCACAAGGAACCCAAAGGACATTAGTTCAGTTTGAAACTCCCATGGCGAGGAGAAGGTCAGGCTTCGCCGGTTGGGAGGTAGGGGTTAGATTGTAGTTTTCAAATGGTGGCACCAAGGGTGACTTCCAAACGGGGAAGTCTGATGGGCTGAGCCTGAAAGGTGATATTGTCATCGGCAGGTTGGTTCAAAGTTTAACACGGACGATGAAGGCAGGCTCTAGGGCCAAAGAGGACATTTTCCCTCGGCGAAAATAGCCATGGCAAGGAGAAACTACAGATCGGCAAGGAGGGCATCGTAGAGGGTTTTCTCAAGTTTTCAACATGTGGGTTTTGTGCGTGATCTCACATTGTATCATTTTCACACCTTCTTAACGATTGCTATTCATTTAAATGCTTAGAAATCATGAAAATAACTCTCGGGAGGGCGAATGGATGGCCTACCATGAACATGCGATGCGGGTAGACGTGGGATCCACCTACGGTCGACGAAATGATGTTTAGGGCGATGAGCATGATGGTGTCGAAGACGGTGGTGTACTCAATGAAGTTCTCCAATCGCTCTGCAATCCTTTGAAATGATAATGATGGGTCGGAGTGGGTATTTATACCCCTAACCACCATTAATGCTCGTATTTAATGTAGGTATGGTAGAAAAAAAGGTTGGTGAGTTTGAAAATCGGTGATGGCGGCGGGAGACTCGGGGCCCGAAGGCCGGGGAGACGTAGGACGACAGTCGCTGTAAAAATTTTCAGGTCGGTCAAGTCAGCGATGGCGAAGAGCGAATCGAGGCCCGCAGGGCAGAGTTCCTCCAAAGACCTACCGTCATGGATGACAAAACCATCATGAAATTCTAGGCCCAGAATTCTAGATGGTCAGGTGCGGAACACCCAACGGTAGTCAGGGACTCCCACAGATGTCGGTTGGCAAAAATGGTGGCGGGACCCAGGAGGCGAGGCGCAGCCAAAGGTTCACCGTCGGGCTGATGAGCCCAAAATGTGCTCATAGTTTGGATATTATGATGAACTTTTAATACCTTTACTTTTGTTATTCACGGTTGTTTAAACTCTTTTGAAAACTTTTATGGGGATATCCTGTAGCAAAACACTTTCATGTTCCTGCAGCCTATTGTGTTGTCTTGTCTACATTTATTACCCCGTTGACTCCCTAAATGACTGGTATATCGCATGTAGTTTTTGAATGATGAAATAGATTTAAATATGTGATTAATGAACATATATTATGTATGTGCCATGCACCTTTTCTTTCGCATCTGTTACCTTGTGTTTTGCAGGTTGTTGAAGAAAGTATGATCGAGTCAAGCACAGCCGATCTTAGCCTTGCAGTAAAGTCTATTTCCTACATGACTTCGAGGAAGCTCTGGCGAAGACTCTTTGACCAAAACTGTTGGGAAGGATTTTTAATGATAGTCAATCTAGAAAGAGTGGAGCGCTAGATTCTCTCTCGATTGGGTTGAACAGATAAATTCATTTATGAAGTCTGTTCCTTGATTTTGGGATACACTTTACTTCCATGTCTTTCTTTGTTAGGGGTAGTTAGTTAGTTGTTCTCCTGATTTTAAATAAGTGCTCCTCCTGCGCGAGTGAACAAGAAGATGGTTAGAAGTTAGATAGAAGCATAGTGATAGGGAGATAGCATATATCATGTAAGAGTCAGAATGATAGTAATAAAAAGCAGAATTTGTATGACACGAGAAAGAGTTTGTTGCTAGTTTTCATATCAACAAAGCGATGTATACCATTCTAAGTTTATGAATAAAGTTTGATGAAGTTCTGAGTTCAGCACTTGCATAATTAGTAGATGCTTGCTAAGGGGGCCCACTTAGTAAGTATCTATAGCTAGTTAGTTAGTTGTTCTTTTTTTTGTTGATCATCAGTTAGATTTCATCTTTAAAGTTTTCATACAAACTCAGTCTTGTATTGCTCCTGCAGCATCGGGAATCCATCCCTGTGCCTGTTCCTGCAGCATAAGGCGAGTTCATAGTTTGAGTCTTAGTCGTAGCTGTTATGATTTTTGTTTTGGTTAAATCATGGTTGAGTTAAAAAAACTTTGCATTGCCTTCCTGTAGCGTAGATAAAATTCTTTCCAAGTATTTATTTCTGTTAAGTTGTGACCGAAACTAGTTCTTAGTGCATATATTGTGCTACGCCATTCAAAGTATACGTTCCCTAGTTTGACAAGTAAATGAATGTCCATAAAGAGATATTGTTCACCTGTTGGAATGTCCAATTCCCAGAATAGGTTTTATTATGATTTTGATATCCTTTTGTGGGCGCGACCATATTTGGCACCATTGTCGAGGATGGTGTCAAGCTAAGAATTTGTCAGAAGTCATTTTTAGCATTAGTTTAGTTTGTTAATAAAAAATTTTCAATATCCTTCAAATCACCATTCATTCTATTACATGCATAGAAGAAGAGATGCGTTGGGAAGGTTTCTCCCTAAAAACCTGTTTGTTGAACTGCCATTTCACCCAGCCGACAAAGAACCTGAGGAAAATCCATTCGCTTTGATATTCCAGCAAGCTAATATGGCAAATAATCCACCTAATCCACCTCCTACTTTTGAGTTTCCCATTGTTCCCCAGCGAGATACTGAAAATCTTAAAAATATTCCTTCTTCACTACTTCCAAAGTTCTATGGCCTAGTTACGGAGGACCCTAAAAATTTCCTATTTGAGTTTGATATCCTCTGTCGTAATTATGACTATACTTTAGATGCTCACAAGATGAAGTTGTTTCCTTCCACCTTGAAGGAAGGAGCTTTTAGATGGTTCATGAGTTTGGGAAGAGGTGTTGTTGATAGTTGGGCAGCCATGCAAACAAAATTCCTTGAGAAATATAAGGAATATTGTAAAAGTGGCAGTAAGGGAGATGATATATTCAGGATTCAGCAGAAAGAGGATGAAAGTTTGGAGGATTATATTTCAAGATTCTTGTTTTCTTTGAAAAAGAACTCAAACCATACTCTTAATGAAGGATTTCAGAAACTAATTTTTCCAAGAGGGATCAGTGATGCCTGTATAGACGCTCTGGACCTGATGGGAGGAGGTGATATAACCCAACTGCCTTGGGATGATATTAAGAAAATATGTCTTAATTACTCCCAAGCAAATGTGAAGAAGGGTAGAGGTCATCAAGATATAGTGGGTAAATCTTCTTCCAGTGGAGTTTCTCGGATGGAGATCACAAATCTGCTGTCTGATTTCAAGCAAGAAACCATTAACAACATGGCTACACAGTTGGACACTATGCAAGCTTAGAGGAAACATGATGAAGCTGAAGCAATCTTGGCTGAGTTCTGTCCACATTGTAGACACAAGAAGTGTGACTGCAGATGCAAGATGGTGGCCAACATGGAGGCTAAACAGTTGCCTACTGATTTTAAGATGATAGAAGGTGATGATGATCAAGTCTTTTTTGTTGCACAAAGGAGGGCATGGGCCCCAAGACAAGGTATGCCTTAGGACCCTTTGCAAAATTTTGGTTCATATAATAGTCAATGGAAAAATTAGTATCCTCTAAACTATGGGCCATACTCCCAACCTCAGTGGCATAACCCTTGGCCAAATACCCAGCAAAACCATTGGCAAGCCTCATAAGGGAACTGGCAACCACCTCAGCAAAATTAGTGGCAGCCTCCACAAGGGAATTGGCAGCAACCTAACCAATGGAGAGGAGGCCAGCAATGGTCAAATCCAACTGCAGGTTTCCTGCAACAACCCCAACAGTAATCCAATATGCCACCTCCTACACCTAATCAAGGTCAGAATCCAAAATCAACCCAACTACCAACTTAGGCAGCACCTAATCCAAATAACCAGCAACCGCAGTAGTAGCAAGTCGATTTTGCTGATCCTAATCATCAACTGCCTATGCTCTTAACCTGAATAATATTAATTTACGTTCAGGAACCGTGCTTCCCACACCATCTCCTCCCATAATCTTAGAATTACCACCTGAGGAGACTGACCAAGAAGAAGAAGATATCAATGACCAAGCCCAACCAAATTAGCTAGTTTAGATTCCATCATTACCTAAGTCATCTGATAAGGTGCCCCCTCCTTTCCCATAAAGATTGGAAGGTGAAAATGTGAAGAAATAAGAGGAACCCACCTTTGATATTCTTGACCAGCTAAAGCATATATGTGTGAAAATTCCCTTGTTCCAAGCAATCAAAGAAATACCTATCTATGGCAAGGCCATCAAGGAGGCATGTTTGAAGAAACCAGGGAGGAAAAAGAAAGACCCTCAAACTGTCCATGTAATAGGACAACTCTCTGACTTAACGCTAGGAAAGCTTAGCATCCCAAAATATTTAGATCTATGAAATCCTATTGTGGAGATAAATGTTAATGGGTTGCAAATTAAGAATGCCTTAGTAGATCTTGGTGCAGCTATCAATGTCATGACAAAGGACCTGGTTGTAAAACTTAAAATTTCATAAATAAGAACTACACCTACAATATTACAGCTTGCTGATAGCTCAACTATCAAACTTGATGGGGTAGTTGAAGACCTTATAGTCACCTTGGATTCCTGGGAATACCCCGCTGATTTCATAGTCTTATCTCCAAAAGCATCATTAGGGGGATACCCTGTCATACTAGGAAGGCCTTGGTTGGCTACTGCTGATGCTTGCATTGGTTGTAGGTCGGGTGACATGACAATATCTAATGGATATAGCATAAAGAAACTTACCCTCTATTCTCCAGCACTGCCCCAACTTGAGTCTAGAGATGTTGCTTGGCCGGATTTGGGAGAAGAGGAAGAAGTGAACTCTATGGCCAATTTAATGATGATTACTAGAGAGCCTTTCATTGCACAGCAGGAAGAAGAAGATATACTATCCAATATCTTACTGAATAACTATGGTACTGAATACTTTCATTGTGAGAGAAATCCATTTTCCTTGCAGACTATTCTTTCTCCGTCCACATCAGCTCATTATCCTGCAGCAATTGATTGCTTGCACACCTTACTACCCCATGAGGTAGACATGCCATTTATGTCTAAAGTGTCTATGATAGACTTAACCTCCCAAATTGATGTAGCTGCAGGAAAAACCTTGTGCATTAATAAAAACCTCACACATGAGAAACAAGAATCTATGATCAAAATGCTTACCAGTCATAAGTCAGCTTTTGCATGGGACTACGGAGATATGAAGGGCCTCAACCCAAAACTCTGTACACATCGCATATATATTAACAGTGACTTCAAACCTGTCAGGCAGCCTCAAAGAAGAATCAATCCAGCTTTGAGGGAGATTGTTAAAGAAGAATTGTAGAAAATGTTGATAGCTGGCTTTACCTACCCAATCTCTGATAGTCAATGGGTTTCCCCATTGGTCATTGTTCCTAAGAAAGGAGGAAAATGGAGGGTATGTGTAGATTATAGAGAACTTAACTTAGCAACAAAGAAAGATTACTTTCCTCTTCCATTTATTGATCAAGTTTTGGATAATTTAGTTGGAAAGAAGTACTTCTCATTCTTGGATGGATTTAGTGGATACAATCAGATCAAAATTGCTCTCGAGGATCAGGAAAAGACTATTTTTACATGCCCTTGGGGAACATTTGCCTATTCAATTTTTCCTTTTGGTCTCTGTAATGCCCCTACAACTTTCCAGAGGGTAGTCATAAGCATCTTCTCAGATATCTCATATGATTGCATGGAAATATACATGGATGACTTTACTGTTTATGGTACAACATTTGAGGAAGCTTAAGCTAACTTGGAAAAAGTACTACAGAGATGTGAAGATCACAACCTATTCTTGAATAGTAAAAAATGCTTCATGATGATGCAGGAGGGAATAGTGCTTGGTCACTATATTTCTGCTACAGGAATTCAGGTTGATCTAAAATTGAGATAATCTCTAAGTTACCCTCTCCTACTAAGTAGAAGGAAGTACGAAGTTTTCTAGGCTATGCAGGATACTACAGAAGATTCATCAAGGACTTTACCCAAATAGTAGGTCCCTTATACAATCTGCTGAAGAAAGATGCAGAGTTTTCTTGGACAAAGAAATGTGAAAAAACATTTCTTGACTTGAAAGTCGCCTTCACACAAGCACTTGTTCTGAAAGGACCTGATTGGTCACTCCTATTTCATATTCATACTGATGCCTTGGATTATGCAATTGGAGCAGTGCTAGGGTAGAAGGATGGATCAACTGAACATGCACTCTACTACATAAGCAAAAATCTGCAAGGGGCTAAATTCAACTACACTATTACAGAAAAAGAAATGTTGGCAATCATCTACACCCTCAATAAATTCAGGCATTATATCACTGGTTATCAGATATTTGTCCACACTGATCATGCAGCAATCCGGTATCTAATGAACAAAAGCTCAATATTTGGAAGACTGACAAGATGGTTATTGCTGATGCAGAAATTTGACATTAGAATTGTGGACAAGCTAGGTAAAGCCAACGTAGTTGCTGATTTCCTTTCTAGAATTCAAAGGCAAGATGACTCTGCACTCATTGAAGACTCATTTCCTGATGAGCACCTATTCGCAATCAAGGTTATTCATCCATGGTATGCTGATATAGCAAATTATCTGGCAACAGGAAGAACTCCTCCTCAATTCTCTCCTAAGGAAAAAAGATTATTGGTAGAGAAAAGTTTAACTTTTCTTGGATTGCTGATTGCATGTTTTATACAGGGCTAGATCACGTTATGAGGAGATGTGTACCAGAGGAGGACACTCATGATATACTGCATGCCAGCCATGATGAGCTGTGTGGCAAACATTTTGCTGCCAAAAGGACATCAATGAAAATTTTAAATACTGGTTACTATTGGCCAACCTTACATAGAGATGCAGCCAAATATACAAGGAGATGTGACAGATGCCAAAGGATGGAAAGACCAACTCGCTCTGATGAAATGCCTCTATTTCCACAAATTGTAGTTACACCATTTGACAAATGGGGACTGGATTTTGTGGGACCAATTGACCCACCTTCCAATGGTAAGTCATACATTCTTGTGTGCACAGATTATGTCACAAAATGGGTAAAAGCTAAACCTATGAAACATGCTAGGGATAATAAAGTGGTTGAATTCCTATATGAGGAAATATTTAGTAGGTTTGGTGTTCCTAGGAAGATAGTGACAGATCAAGGAGCACAATTTACTTCTACACTTATCACAGCTTTAGTCAATGAACACAATATATGGCATAGGAAGTCAACTCCTTATCACCCCCAGGCCAATGGCTAGGTTGAGGTCACCAATAGGTACATAGAGGCCATTTTGACTAAAACTATAGATTTGCATAAGAAGGACTAGGCCACCAGGTTACCTGAAGCTATATGGGCCTACCGTACTACCTGGAAGACTGCTACAGGATTTACACCTTTTGAAATGGTGTATGGTAAAACAACTATGATGCCAATAGAATTTGAACATAAGACTCTCCGAACAGCACTGGAGCTGGACATGGATTTAACAAATGCACAAAAGGACAGAATCATGCAGGTCAATGCTCTGGATGAACTTCAAAAGCATGCCCTACAACACACTGAGATGATACAGAATCAACGAATAAGGTGGCATGATAAATACATTAAGGAGAAGAAATTCAAATTATGAGATTGGGCTCTGCTTTATGACTCACGGTATAAGGACAGTCTAGGAAAATTATAGACCAAATGGTTGGGGCCATATGAAATTGAGAATGTATTTGCTAATGGTACAGTTCAACTTGTTACAATTGATCCTGTTGATTCAAGTTGTTGGTTAATGGACACCACCTCCGGTTGTACCATAAACCAGTCTCAAAAGAAGAATTCATGCAATAGTTCATTCAGGATCTTGCCGCTACTCTTCCTGCAGCTGAAGGCTTTAGCCTTTCTCCTGTAGCTTCACCATAATTTTGAAAATCATGCTCATAATAAAGGTTTTCTTTTTAAGGAAACCCCTTTTTCTTCATTTTCACTTATCGCCACATCTCACTTCTTTATCTTCCATCCATCCATCCCATCCATCCATTCCATCCATTCATCTCGACTGCCCACGTCACCCATCCACTCATTAATTTGCATCACCATTAATTATGATATCATTCCCAACTATTAATTCATGCCGAAGTCGTCATCTTTCTTCACATGTACATGCATTTATCAAAGGTACGCCATATCTTTTGTTATTGCATAGTTGATTTATTTTATTCTATTCATTTACTGCTATGACTGTACCAGTCATTATTACCTGATCTCCGCCTATTCTTTAGTACATGTGACACATGTCATACTCTAAGTAGTGGGCGGGGTAATCCATTTTTAAAAGCCTGTCTTTTTGCTGCTGCCACAATTGTTCAGATAACCTTTCTTTATTATTTTTCTGGTACTTTCCAAATATGATCACATGTCTTTTTCATTGCATGTTTTTCTTGTAAATTACAATTAAAACTGTTTGTTCAAAAAGTTCATTTTTGGAAAAGAGAGAAATGTGACGGCATGACAGAGAAGAAACTAGAACAGAAAGGGAAACAAAGAGGAAATTTTTCAATTTTCAGCAAGGAGTTGAATCCACCTGGGGAAAACCTGTGAACATGGGTGGTCAGCTGGTGCGACATGAGCCTGTAGCTCATGAGTTATTATTGCAAAATCCTCAAACAGTCCAGGCATTTAGCCTATGTGGGTGGTTAAACTACTTCTTGAGTTTAAATGCTTTTGATGAGGAGGTTGCTGGTGAATTTTTGAGAACCTTTTCTAAAGGAGAGGTTACTGTATGGGTTCTAACGGTTGTTGTAACTGAAGACAGAATTGCTAAAGTAATCGGGCTTCTAGCCATAGGAGAAAATTTTGCTTTGGATGCTGCCTCTGCAAGGGCTGAATTTTCAATACCCACTGATGGACCTTTGGAAGTCTCCAAGCAGGGATGCAAGCGAGTATCATTGCCTCCTCCTTATTCAAAATATGTTGCTTACATAATCAGGTATTTAACCTGTGAAGGTCGTTTCTCTTACCTACATTCTAACCATTTCAAATTATTAAGTCATATGAGGCATGGGTTAGTTGTAAATGTTATGAATTTCTTGTTAAAATTTTAGGAACAAAGTGCCCATGGAACCCAATAGGGGAAAGATAATTCTATTGCTCACCGTGGCCTTATCAAATTATTGATTGAATGCCCTTTGAGAGATATCTCACCTCTTTTCTGGCAACAATTCGTTGCCCAAAAGAGCTTGCAAATTCCATAACCCCCTAGGGTACGTACCCCACAACCTCAAAAAAGAAAGAAGAAATTGCATCTACCAGTAGAAGAATAGGGCAAGGGTCATCTACTTTTGTAGCACCTGGTCCTGCAGCTTCACACCTGAATCCTCTACTCGGGTACAAACTAGGTCTGCCACTAGGAGAGAGAAGGGAAAAACAAAGGCAGAAGGGTCCCCAGAATCTAACCCTCATTCTCATAAAAGGCAATGCCCTTCTCCTGCAACATCTTCCCCTGTAGCTGTCTCTCTTACAGCAACACCTATTGCTATTACCAGTTCACCATCATCCTCTGGCAAGGCAGAACGCTCTAGTCAGACCAGAAAGAGGAAGGCTACAAGAACACCTCCTGCAGCTGCACCAGTGCCAAGAAGAGTTCCCACAAGGAAATAATGTAAGACCTCCCCTGCTTCACCTCAACATGAGGTTATTGTAATTTTAGAAGGTTCCGTAGAGTCTAAATTTGATGTTTCTCATAATGTGTCTGAGAATGCTACACAAATTTTATTCATTCCTGAAGAGGAACAAATTGAGACATGGGAAATTGAGCATAATGAAAAAGGGGTACCAAGTCTTGATGACTTGGCTGCCACTGCTATGCAGATTTTGGAGGAAACACAGTCTTCTCCACTGCAGCAAGAGCAGGAACAGACCGAACAATTGGATGTGGCCAGTGAAGCTACATTTTCCCCTGCCACTTGTTAAGCCATTGTTGTTTATAAGAAGACATTTTTGATTGAGTTTCTGGAATATGTCAAAGCTAACTGGGAACCAGTTACATTGCAAACCCTGACTTTTCGGCACCTAGCCCAGGTTGACATGCAACAAAGTCTATGGGAGATAGAAAGGAAGAAACTGAAAAAGGAAATTGAAAGTCAAAAATAGGAAATTCTTGAGTTACAAGGTAAAATGGATGAAATGTTAAAAGTAACTGGTCAAATTATGGAATGCAGACCACCACCCAGATTTTATGCTCTGTGCCTTAAGGAACAATTCTTATGGTTCCAACTAATGAGAATTTCTAGAAATCAAGATCCTATACTTCACACTGCTAAAGAATTCTATGACGCATACCAGGCAGCCCCTAATTGGTTAAGAAATTCTCTGTGTGAATTTTATTTGCATGGCTTTTTAATTCCATTTGAAATAGAATGGAACCCTCTTCTGTATATTGGCAATATCCATTTGAGATCATTTATGTCATGGGCAGCAAATGAAGCAAATTATGACAGACAATGGGAAACATATGAGGAAGCCGAAAGGAATGAGCCTATTCCATTGCACCCTCAAAGTTCAGACCCCCATGCAATGTTAAAAACTTGGTTTACTTTGACATATGGCATTCACAATAATACAGCCAGGACAAAAATATTTGATCTCAGAAGATAGGTATATGATGAATTTTAGGAATAATCATATTTGTTTTGGAGACTATCATACACCAGAAGTGAGAAAAGGTGGGAAAGATTAACTGTTGGGCTAAGAAGGTCTGAGCCTCACAGTCCCCTAAATTTCACAAAAGCTCTTAATTGATCAAGCAGATATATATAGTGTGGACTTAAAAAAAGATTTGAACTATGGTTGCCATTGACATTCAGACCTCCTGTGCTAATGTGGCCCTTTATCCTTACTAGGCTACAAATCTTAATGATGATTCAAAAGACCGTAGGTATGAAAGGTGGCAGAATTTCAAAGGATTTTATTACAGGTTTGGATCTCCATTTCAGAGTCATGCAACAACCACTGATTTCAGAGAAAATACCAGGAAAGTTAATGCTGGAGGACCAACATTGGGCTAAGTAGGGGGTAGATGATGAGCCAAAATGTGCTCATAGTTTGGATATTATGATAAACTTTTAATATCTTTACTTTTGTTATTCATGGTTGTTTAAACTCTTTTGAAACCTTTTATGGGGATATCCTGTAGCAAAACACTTTCATGTTCTTGCAGCCTATTGTGTTGTCTTGTCTACATTTATCACCCCGTTGACTCCCTAAATGACTGGTATATCGCATGTAGTTTTTGAATGATGAAATACATTTAAATATGCGATTAATGACCAGATATTGTGTATGTGCCATGTGCCTTTTCTTTCGCATCTGTTACCTTGTGTTTCACAGTTTGTTGAAGAAAGTATGATCGAGTCAAGCGTAGCTGATCTCGGACTTGCAGTAAAGTCTATTTCCTGCACGACTTCGAGGAAGCTTTGGCGAAGACTCTTTGACCGAAACCGTTGGGAAGGATTTTTAATGACAGTCAATCTAGAAAGATTGGAGCGCTAGATTCTCTCTAGATCGGGTTGAGTGGATAAATTTATTTATGAAGTTTGTTCCTTGATTTTGGGATACAATTTACTTCCACGTCTTTCTTTGTTAGGGGTATTTAGTTAGTTGTTCTCCTAATTTTAAATAAGTGCTCCTCCTACGCGAGTGAGCAAGAAGATGGTTAGAAGTTAGATAGAAGCATAGTGATAGGGAGATAGCATATATCATGTAAGAGTCAGTATTGTTAATGGTGTTTTTATGCACTTCTCAACACAGGTAGTGCGTAGGTGCACTACCTCTCTTGAAAGACAATCTCCCACAATCGAATTGCAGAACACTATCCCAAGGTCTCTTGGGTGTTAGGTCATGATAGTGCTCAGATACCTCAGTAGTTTGATGTGATTTACTGGAATCACAAGGCAGTCTTACAGAAATACAAAGTGTGGACACAAATCATGAAGTTGGATCTTGAAAAGGAATCCTTAGGATGGAAAGTTAATATGCATCAGCTGTAGGTTCAAACAGTAATCTTGAACTCCATTTAGTTGTTAGATTTGGATTTACAATGTGCAATGAACCTTAGCATAGGTCAGTTACTAAAAAAAGGAAAAGGGCAAAGGAGGAGAAAAGTTCCTAAGTCTGAAGCTAGCTATGAATAGTGACAATGGAGTTCCTGCAATGGACAATTCCTCAAAACAATATCCCACTTAACCAAGGATTTCACAATATCATAGAAATTATGCTATCTTCTAAGGGCTGCAGATATTTCATCCTTCATCCACCACATACATGCATGAATTAAAGATAAATGTTTGGGGCAGCTTCAAATCAAGTCTAGGCTAACTTTACACAGCTATCTACCTTTAGCAAACAACAAAAAGTATGGACTAAGGGATCATCAACAAAGCAAGAATTTTCACAATCACCCAACAACATTCCTAAAATTTATCCAAATAAAGTAAACAACTAACTAAACAGCCATAAGATCTAAACTAAACATGTCAAATTGGAGAATGAATCAAGTAGCATGAGAGGAATCAAGAAAATACACCAAGTCAATGATATTTCTTATAAATTTCTGCAGCATGCCTTTACAACAACTCAACTCTCACTTTTGCAAATGAGGGGAGTGCTATATTTATAGTTTTCTAAAAGTTAAATGAATGGCCAAGATTCATTACAATTGTGTGGCCAAGATTCATTACAAAATAGGGTTTCACCTACCCCCAAATAGATTTACAATTTAAAATATATTTCTGTCTTTTCCCTATTTTGTCTTCTAGTGGGTGGCACTATAGCAATTTTCATCCTGTAGTTAATTGTTGTTTTCCTTTGTTGTAGCTATCCTTCAGGAAGGTCTTCTTCCTTGGTTTGGCTATCCTCTTGCTCCTCAGAAGCTGCGTGCTCTATATATTTGAGGATGACGGCCTGGAGCTTCTCTATCTCGAGGATCTCGCATCTTAACACCTGGTAACTCCACTCCTTAGCGTTCTCTTCCAGCCGCTTCGAATCTTCGTAATACTTCGAGCCTTGGTCCCTAAATAGCTCTGATCGGTTGAAGGCACGGGCAGCAAAACTTAGGAACTCTATTATGATTTCTCCGGCTGTCCCGTCCTTCATCTTCTCCTTGAAGTATGGCTTGATCTTTTCTGCATCCATTTGCATTGTGGGCATATCATAGCCCATCATTATCTTGAGATAATCAGCGCACTCTGCCCTGATTTCTTTGATCCATTCAATATCTGGATCCACTCTGCTTAGGATTTGCTCTGACCTCTCCTTCCGGTTGATGAGGTCTCTGCACCATACATCCACAAGCCAGTGATATTTTTTCTTTAGTTCCAGCTTCTCCTCCCACGTGTTCTTAGGCATCCGAATTATGGCTTCAATTCTTAGGAGGGTGGAATCATACACCGTAGGGAAATTGGTGTAGAGCTTCCTTGTGCTCTCCAAGGATTGGATCAGATCCAAGAACTTGTTGGTTGTCTGCATAGCCCTGCTGATTCCCATGTTTCTGACGTATGTGACCTGTCGAAACAAATCCTCAGTGGTCTTCTCCAAGTTCTTCCTTCTTTCCATCTTGTCTATCTGTTATTTGGAGAGCAACTGTGGTGTGACCGTGGAGGTGGTGGGCAGGTCATCCACTAAGGACCATTGCTGTATATAGTCAGTTATGGTAGCAACCTGCACTTTAAGCTTGTCCTTAGAGACCTTGTCCTGCTTTATTAGGTGTACCACTATGGCCACCAACTCCTCCAGGTGTTCAACCTTTTGTTCCCTAATTGCTGTCCCCAAGTCAATGGTGGAGATATTATAGCTCACCCCTACTTGGCCAATAGTAGGCATTGCAATTTGTGCCGCTCAGGAACCAAAAGCGTCCATTGTTATTTTGGAACAGACCTTGGGCTTCTTCTCCTTCTTTGTTGTGCTCAGGGATCGAGCCAAGATAGCCTCCAATCTCACCCTTGGGTCTTTCAGGACAGGAGTTGTCTTCTCCAGTTGTTTCTCCAACCAATCGGGCATAGCAGATTTATCCTTGGGTGCATCATGGCTGCCCTCACCTTTATCAGTTAGAGGCAAGACTTTTGCCTCCTTTTCCTTTAGGGGCTCCTCTCTCTCTTTAGTAGCATCCTCCTCCTCTTTGTCAGAGTCACGAATAAACACGAGGTGTTTAACGGCTAGCTTGGTGGATAATTATCGGGTGGGATCTTCTTCTTTCGCTGCCTCCTCTTCTTTCTTCTCTTCAGTAGCCTCAGCCCTCGGGCTCTTTACAACATGGGTCTCAGCCTCAGATATATCCTTTCGCGACTGCTCCTCCAGTGGTTGCCCCTCTTCACCATGTGGTAACTTTTTTGCTTCCTCCCCAACATCCTTTGGCTGCTATGCTGACTCCTCATCAAGGTCCTCATCAAATGTTTGGATGATCTTCTTGGCACCTGAGCCATCCTCTTCATCTCCGCTCTCAGAAGAGCCTATCTCTTCTCCCTCATAGACCACCTTGTCGATGGTTCGATGCTCGTACTCGGGGTGCTCATGATATTCATCGGCTCTTCCTCCATAGACCTTGAGGCTTCCTGCTCTCGCTCCTCTAACTCTTTCAAGATTTGCATTGTGGCTTCCATGGCTAGCAGCCCTGTTGGTGGTTCTGAAGGCTGAGCTGTTGCGAGGGATTTGGTGAGGGCCACTTGGAGAGCTGGGTCCATTAGGATCTGCAAGAACTCAGGGGGAAGACTTTGCATGTGCTTCGCAAGGGCCTCGAGTATAGTGGAAAGGGGAACAGGTGATGCTATTGTTGCGAGAGGGAGGGATCTAATCGGTGACATGGCAGCAGAAGAAGAAGGGGAAGTGGTCATGCCGGAAGAGGAATCAACATTAATTATGGACTCGGTCGGGGGTGAAGGGGCAAGATGAACAGAAATGTCCACCATCGGCAGAGATGCAGCAACCATAGCCTGGGAGGCGGGCGGCACAACAGGAGGGTAGGGAGAGCTGAGGGAGGTTGCCATTTTGTCGTAGCCACCGCCTGCTTGATCCTCTTGGGAGATGAGCCTCCCGTGTCTTTCTTTGCTTGCTCCTTGGGGTCCGTAGATTGCGTTGTCTTTGTTCCCTTCCTTTTTTGGGATCTGGTGACAGGGTGAAACTTGGAGGTCTCACCAGTTGATGTGGTGGTGGCAACGTCCTCCGTGGTACCTGGCTCGCTCTTGAGCTCATCATATGTTAGGACTACCCCTTGTCACTTTAGGTGCGCCACTTGCCCATTGACCCACTCCTTAGTGCGAGTTATGATTGGCTGGGTGATGGTATCTAAGTCATTGACCTCTTATTCATCCCAGTCGATCAACGGTATGGGTAGGTTGGCAACCGCAGGGTACCTCAGGTGCATTATCGTGGACTCGTCCTCCTTGAGCTGGTCCGATACTTGGAACGGTTGCACTCTTCTTAGGAATAATACCGTCATACGCATGTAGTGCCTGGCGAGCACCTCCTTGTCATCTTTACAATCGGCCCAAAAGTCTTCAATGTTGTATTGGTGGGCATACGCTGGCCCCAGTGCCTTCCTCACATGGCCATGTGGATCCATCCACGGGCGGGCAGTGTACCAGTCAAAATGATATTCCTTAAGCTCCTTCTTAGAGTTGCTGGCACATTGAGAAGTCTGTAATCGATACATGCCCTAGCCAAGGGTCATGGGATAGGGGATCCCTGCCATGTGCTTGTTGTTGAAGACGGTCTAAATGTGTTGGAGCTACTGGGAAAGCTCTAGGAGGATGATCCTGTCATTTGGGTACCGCGGCAATCTATTTGGCCGTTCCGTGAAACCCTGTGCCCGGATGTAGGTAAACTTGGGGAACTGGATGAATAAGAAGGCATATTCCTTTAAAAGTTCCCTGGCGCTATGGGAGACCCTCCTCTAGAAGTCTCCGGCAATCAATCTGATGATATGGCCAATGAAGGCATCATTGACCTGGCAGTACTCCTTCTTGAAGTTGCGGTATTGGAGTTGAGGGTATTTGTCAAATGGCTTGAGCCCTCGCTTGTGCCCCTGATCTGGTGCCACAAATAACCCGCTGTATTGTCTTTGACCCGCTAGGGAGTATACTAGGTAGGAGGTCATGTAAAACTTAGAGCTCTTTTTGACGTTGACAAACTACTCATGGAAGCAATTGCTGATGATGCCTTCCCAGTCGAATGAGACCTTGGTGTTAATGTCCTCATTCCCCCGTAGGATCTACTCAATGTAGTAGGCCATCCACTCTTGGAAGTAGGCAGCTGCTGGGAGACCCATGACCCTGCTCAGCATAGTTACCAGGTCGTGGTAGTCCTCGTAAAAATTTCTACGGAAGAGTTCATGGGGAACCTTCACAGTGCTGCCCCGTTTCTCCTTAAGCCAGTAGAGGTTGATAGACTTCTTGCATCCTGATGGACTAGCATCTCACGCCGCCTGGCATTATTGTAATGTGGGGACCTCCATGTGTGGGAATGTGGGAATGTGAAATGTTTTTGTGATTCCTTATGGCGACATGTCAGTGAGGATGTTCCCCTCCTTGTCCACAATTGTCCTAGTGTCTATTTGATAGGCTTCTCGGCAAGCCATCACTAGTTCAGGTGCCACGAGTGAGGGAGGGAAACCGACAACCTTGGCAATTCCGCTCTGCCATATTAGTCTGGCATTCTTTGTTGTAGGGTTGACCTTGACCCTCTAAGTGAATTCGTCTGTCCACCTGACCAATGTTTGTATCTGAAATCTCCTTCCAGTCTGTTGAGACCTTCGATTGGAGCGGCTCACCTTGGAACTGAAACTTCATCTGATTTTTATCTTCTTTTCCCCGAGGGGTTCTTTCTGACTTTTTGCCCTTGTCCTTTTCGGCGGAGGCCCCTAAAGTTCCTGCAGCCGATTCCATATATCCTGCAAGCAAGGGAAAAGTTAGCACAATAAAACATTAAAGCATTCACGTTAGTCCATATTGTGAGCATAACATCTAAATAATCAATTAAGTATATCATAAATCTCATCTCTAGACTTTATCGATCATTGTTTCAGGGAATTTGGACAATCCAGGCCCAGAGGGCCAGACTTCCCTAGCAGGAATGCTGTCAGGAAGGGAAAACGCAGCCGTGAGCTCCCAGAGACATTCCTTGGTCAAATTTTAATGTTCTAGGAGGCCCATGATGGAGAACAACAATTTTTAGGATGTGGGTCAAAGTTAGATTCTAGGTTTGAGTTTGTCTGGATCGACCTAAGGGGAACTGGAGGTTTCAAGCTGGGGAGCTGTCTAGCGATGGCTGTTGGCAATGGCGGACAGCAGGCAGAAATCCGGAGGTGGAAGTTCGAGGCCTAGGACCTAGAGGATGAAAGGACGGCCAACATTGAGTTAATTCGCTTTGAAAGATCAGCCCGGCAAGGCCAGGAAGGCGCTTGGATTTCACTGTTTGGGATAGCAAACACTAGACTGAAGTATGGTGGAGGAAGTCCAGGGATCGGAGCTCACCGTATGAGTCCAGCGGTAATGGGTATGGTGGGGTCCGGAGGCCGGGGCGCAGAGGAAGGATTTCCAACAGAAACAACCTTCAAGAGGTGGACTTCCGCAGGCGAATGTCTAGATACCGGCACCCGGAGGGCGGAAGGCCGAGCGGGAACGTCCGTCAGGAATAGGGGCGAGGATCAGAACTCCTGGAAATGGGGCCCAACATGCCGGCAACAATGAAGAGATTTGGCAAGAGCACATGGCGGCCGGAAGATCGAGGCTCGAAGACCGGGCGGATGGGAAAATTTTTTGAAGGGTAGGAGTTCTGCTGACTTCCGAGGACGGAAGTCCAGGAATCGGGGTCTGAAGAATCAAAGCTCACCATCGCTAACAAAACCAGCCCAAGGCGGAGAGGGAGGCGGGGATGGCCTACCTCAAATATGCTAAATGGTGAGGCGGAATCTACCTGGGGCAACGGAGTGAAGTTGATGTCGAGGATCGTGACGCAAACGAAGGTGGTGGGCTCCAGTTGATCACTTGTACAATTCGCTTCAATTCAGATAATGAAAATGACATTGGCAGGTTGGGAATTTTAAACCCCAACTGCCATTAATATCCATATTAAATTTCCATACGGCCGCGGGAAAAGGTTGGTGAAATTTGAATTAGGTCGGCAGAGTCTCCGGGACCCGGCGGCCGGGAGGATGTGAGGTGACGGCCGCCGTAAGATTTTTGCATTGATCGGGCTACGGCAGCGGTGAGAGGCTCGGGGACCGAAGGGCGGGAAGCTGTCCGTCATCCACTGTTAATGATGGCGGAGCCGCCACCAAAGACCAGGAGCAGAACTCTAGACGGTCGGGCCCGAATGGTCCTGCGGTAGGCAGGCAGGAAAAAACCAAATACTGGCAGAAAAAACATGGGCGGGCCCCAAGGGGCGGGAGGCTGCCAGGGCGGGCCCCGAGGGGCACAAAGACACCTAGAGAATGCTGCAGAGGACGGACTTCACAAAGGGGAAGCCCGAACAGGGAACCCCGGACGCCCGAGCCCGGAGGGGCCCAGGGCCGTTGAGGACCAAAATGCCATAGGGGTTCCCCGAGGCCCCGGAAGGCAGCAAAGACCAAAAGTGAAGGCGTGGCCAATTTATGATAGAACTTAGAGCAACATCGATCATGCAGAACATCAAAAAAAGAGGGGCATGGAAAACGAGGCGGCCCTAAAAGACCCGACAAGGCGAAAGAAAAGAGGGTCGCTGTTCCGAATGGGGCGTTTGTGCTAAGGGCACAACAAATGGCGACTCTGCTAGGGAATGCTCAGGAGCGTTCTAGGGATAAATATTCATTCAGGACCCAGAATCTCTAGTTTCACAACCCATGAGTGGCTTCCAGAGATGAATCCAGGAGAACGAGATCCTTAATTGGGTCGGCTTACAGGACATTTCAGAAGTGTGTGTGCTTAGTGAGTTCATTCCTTTCCTAGGGATAGTGACCAGGATTACCAATTCAACCAAGTGAGCTACGTAAATCGCCTAACACCAAAAGTAACTTGGACATTGCCCCGCTACTAGTCAGGCGTCCATAGCCCCGATAGAGTTGTTGCTACAATCTCATGGGCATTGCTCTATTGCCAGCTGGGCATCCATAGCCTCGGTAGAGTTATCCGAACACTCAATTTTCTTTTCAGAATTCTTTTTTCTCTTTTGCCTTGATATTTCACTTCTTTTTTGCCATTTAGTTTGACCGAGTAAGCATTGAAGCCTACAATGGGTTTGAGACTGCAGTGGTCACTGGAGTAGACTTAAGATTTTTCACTCACTTGGGTGTCATAATAACCATAGTACGGTCCTTCAAAAATTATTATTATGTAATTTGTGCAAGATCTGAGATGTGGGTAAGAAGATCCAGCTAAGGGTCAAGTTATGAGTAGAGTTCAAGCAAGGAAATCATTCGCGGACAGCTTTCAAAGACCGATAATCTAAAGTGAATGCTTAGCCAGATAACACAAAGAACGGACAACAAAGTGAACCACTCATCAAGCAAGGACAGCCACCGCAAAGGAGCAGGAAACATTTTTCGAAACAAAATTGTCGGGAGGGAGAAAGCAAAAAGCAACGCAAACAAAACGCAGACAAGAGAGGAAGCAACTACTCTAACCTATGTACAGATATCTACAATGAAGAGCTCGAAGAAGCTCAAGCCTGGAAGTAATGCTTCATATGCTGCCTGTTGACTAGCAACAGAACATTCTCACCAGTTAGGGTCTTTAAGCAGAAGGCATTATCTCCCAGGATTTCAGCTATTTGAAAAGGGCCAAGCCAAAGCTTGTCGAATTTGTTTTGTCCCCCTTTTTTTCATGGGCCTTATCCCAATATAGGACCAAATCTATAATTCTAAAGGCCTTGATTTTGGCTCAGTGATCGAACCATCTCTTAACTATGCCCTGATGTTTGGCAAAATTTTCTATTGCACAGTTTCAGACTTCCTCTAGGTGTAAGAGCTCAACTAATCGAGCTTCCCTACGATCTCCTCCCTCATAAAAATTGTTGATGAACTGAAGAGTAGGAATCTTCAGATGGATGGGAAATATAGGTTCCAGGCCATAGACAAGGTGGAATGGGGAATCGCCAAGGGCAACCTTGTGGCGGGTGCGATCAGCCCAAAGGGAAAAATGGAGTTGGGTATGCCAGTCCTTGGGATTCTTATCTAGCAGCTTATTGATTATAGTAATGAGATTTTTATTCATAGATTTGGTAAGGCCATTGCCCTGAGGGTAGTAATTAGACAAGAATTTAAGGGCAATCCCATAGTCAAATGCCCAACTAGCCAATTTTAATGAAGCAAATGCGGGTCCATTATCACATACCAAAGCATAGGGACAATCAAAATGATTTAAAATGGAACTTTCTAGGAAATTAGTAACTACTTTAGTTGTGCATTGCTTACATACTATTGCTTCCGTCCATCTAGTACAATAATTAGTAGTGGTAAGAATGTACCTATGTCCCGCAAATGATGGAGGGCTTATCAGACCGATGAAGTTGAGACCCCATTATGTGAAAGGCCTTACCTACAGCACAGGCTACAGTGGGACAATAGCATTCCTCTCCCTAGAGGCTGCGGTCTGGCATGTGTGACATGAACAAACATGGCAATGGGCATCCTTGAAGACAGTTGGCCAATAATACCCTGCTCTCAATATTTGATGTGTTGTAGAAGAACTCAAACCATGGCCCGTGCCAAATTTATTGTGAAACTCCTTCAAAACGCGTTCTACTTCTTCTTTTCCAAGGCATCTCAAATAAACGCCTTCATGGTTCTTCTTGTAGAGAATGGAACCCTGTAACATGTAGCTATTACTTTTCAATCTCAGGGCCCACTTTTAGACTCCTTGCAGGTGCGGCGGGCACTTATGGTTTAGCAAATAGTAGACGACATCCTGGTACCACTCTCCCAGGGAGACATCCTCAAGCTGGTACTATTGCACAGTAATTTTGGGTCCAACTTCTGCTACTGTTTCGACAATTGTATGGGTGAGTGCCTGCCCCCTCACAAATTTCATTGGTTGGATTTCCATATCATACTCTTGTAGCAGGGTGACCCACTTAGCCCTTCGTTCCCCCAATTCATTTTGCATGAGCAGTGTCTTTACTGCTGGGTCAGAGACAATGGCGAACACCTTGTTGCACAGAATGTAGTGTTTAAATTTCTTCACCCCTCTGATAAGAGCATACGCCTGCTTTTCAATGTTGTGGTAACATAATTCAGCATCTTTGAGGGGAGTACTCATGAAGGTGATTGGGTGCTTATTTCCTTCATCGTCTTTCTAGGTCAACATGCTAGCACAAGAGTGCTATGAAGCAAATGAGTAGATGTAAAATGGCTTTAGATAATCTAGGCTGACTAACACGGGGGCCTCAGTAATGGCCCGTTTGATTTCTTTGAAGGATTATTTGGCGTCTGGCGTCCATTCAACTTTGGCATCCTATTTGAGCATGGCGTTGAGAGGTTTGACAATCTCTGCGAAGCCTATGATGAATTTCTGGACGAAGTTGATCTTTCCAAAGAACTATTTTAATTTCTTCTTACTGCTTGGGGGCTAAATTTTGAGTAAGGACTCGATGCGCTTAGGATCAATGGAAATTCCTTGCTCTGAAATGATGTGCCTGAGCAACCTACCTTCAGTCACTCCGAAGATGCACTTCTTGGGGTTGAGAGAAACCCTGAATTCTCTGCATCTCTAAAATACCTTGCATAAGTCGGAGACGTGATCACCCCTCTCCTTAAAAAATATGGTCAAATCATCCATGTAGATGATTATGCACTTGCCAATTAGGTCTTTGAAGGTGATATCCATGGCGCGTTGGAAGGTGGCACCGGCGTTGATGAGCCCGAAAGGCATTCTTCTATATGCAAACGTCCCCCACTTAGTGGTGAATGTTGTCTTGTGACAATCCTCATATTGCACCATTACCTGGTTATACCTGGAGTATTCGTCAAGGAAGGACATCATCTGGGAGCCGTTGACAATTTGCAGCACCTCATCCAGTGAGGGTACAGGATAGTTGTCCTTCTCCAAGGTGTGGTTCAGATTGCAAAAATCCACACACAATCTAATCTCTCTATTCTTTTTTCTGACTGGGACCAAATTAGCCACCCACATGGAGTGCCTGATGGAAAAAATAATTCTTGCTAAAAGCAGCTTTTGTACTTCGTAAACGACAGGTTCCAGCAAGGCATTGATAGGGCGTTGTCGCTGGCGGAATGGCCTCACTTCCGTCTTAAGAGGGATAGTGTGTGTAATGACAGAAGTGTCATAAGTTTTTAGATCCTCGTAGCCCCATGCCACCACATCATGGTATCTTTGCAACACACCTATGATTCCTCTTCTTTCCTTCGGCATGCACACTTTGCCAATAAAAACATTCTTGGCATCCTCGGCTGTCCCAAGGTTGTGTGTATCACACTGGTTGCTTATAGCCTCCCTTTTCGTTTGCTGATCCTGATCTCTGATCTGATCCAAGTCAAATATGCGTTCCAACTGAACCATGCCCCTGGGAATTGTATTGGTTTTGAGGTTGATAACCCCCTCTATGTTCAATTCAGCCTCCTGCAAGTCAGTTTCGTCGATTATTTGAGCTACAAAGACATCAGAACTTGTGATGAACTAGAGGATATGCTTGTCGTCATTGAAGACTTGCAGGTGAGTAACATTATCATGGACTGATGGCGTGGATGTCAGCTCAATAGTGAATTTCTTGAGCCCGGACAAAGAGAGGGGTTGTAGAGTGCTGGCTGCTTGGGCCAAGGCATCAGTCGTGCAATTCTGAGCATGAGGGATCAATTGTATATTGAATGCATCTAAACCCTCTAAGAGATCCCAGACCCTGTGCCTATAATTCATGAGCCTTTGATCATGACAGGAGTTCAACTTCCTGACCTACTTAATTACGAGTGCAGAATCCCTGAAAACTTGCAACATTTTCACATTTTTCTTCAAGGCCATAAGAAGGCCAAGGACTAAGGCCTCATATTCTGCTACGTTATTGGTGCAATAAAACTGTAATCTATGGGCAGTGAGAAATTTTTTACCTGTTGGGCTAATGAGTTCGAATCCAGCTCCAGCTCCTTGCCTGGACTTCGATCCATCAAATCGGAGCGTCCAGCACGCGGATGATTCCTTATCTTCATATCTGATCGAGCTTTCGTTCCCTTTCGGCTGGACAAGGGGCCCCGTGATCTTAGGGGAGTTTTTTGGTTCGATGCAAAGATCAACAAGCAGTTCTATTGGTGTCTCCTTCAGTGTTTCTATCTGGGGGTAGCCGATTTCCTGACATTCGCCACTGTCACTTGGCACAAGCAGCAGTCAAACTCGAAGTGAGCAGCATTGTGAACCTTGCACCAATTCGGCAATAAGAAATCCTAGAAATTTATTCGAGCCCCTAGGTTGAGCTGATCCCTTGTGCATTTTTCCATGAACTCCTGGAAGCCATTGAGTAATCCCCAGTCATCATCCTTATCTGATTCATCATCGGCTTCTGCCAATGTTTCTGTGTCTGGGGGTATTTGAGTAGAATTGATCGAAGGACTACACAACACCAACAATACTTCATCTGCAAGTTCTCCCTGAAGCCCGATCTTATTTTGGTAGGAAAAAGGGCGATAATTCCCTAGATCAGTCTCGGTAAACAATACCTCACTAAGATTATTGTATTTCGTGATCATATACTTCATACGAGGTTCACTGTCGATACGAATCTGATTTGGCAGCCCCTTCCACGGCAGCCACATATGAGAAAGGTTTGTGGAGGTATATCCATTCAGCGCCTTGGTGAACTCCCTTCCCAAAATTATTCCATAAGCATCAGGAATTTCTGCCACTTGGATATCAATGACCTGTTGTATCCGTGGGTCTATAGCAATTTGCATGGGGATGCGGTTTATTTCACCCACGATGTTGATCTCTGTTTTATCCAGCTCGGTCACCTTCCTCTTTGAAGGCATGGGAGTGATGCCAAGAGCCTTGCATACGGCCAAGGGCATGACATTAGCGGAAGCTCCTGAATAGAGCAAGCAGTTATGCAAATTCTTCCCAAAGATCCTAATGGTGGTCAGGAAAGGGGGAGTTTATGGTCTCCATTGGAGGATGCCCACAGGTGTGTTCATTTGAGCTATTTGACCTTTATTCCTATCACTGCCCATATCCTTGGCTTGCTTAAATTGCTGGTCCTTAGAAAACTGCCTATTAGCCCTTTCTGGCTCCTTTTCGGTTTGTTTACTTGGTGACTGATTTACAGGGACATCCCTCCTTCTTCTGGTATTGTCCTATGTCTCCTATTCTTTCTTAGGCTCTTCAAAGGTTACCCTCTTAGCTGAGGTTTCTTGTGTTGTATTAGAGGACGGAGCCCCATTCAGAACCCGAAAGAAAGCATGCCTTACGATAGGAACCTTGAGTAACTCAAAGGATGACAAACTAATTTTTACCTTCTTGAACTCTTCTGCCACATATTCACCCATTTCCTCGATTTCGAAGCTAAAAGCTTGGACTATGGGAGAACTAGGGGTTTGGACCTTTGTTTGACTAGATGGATTTTTAGGTTGGCCTTGAGGCTGATTTTGTGGCTAATTTTGAGATTGGTTCTTGTTGAGGTATTGGGCAGGTATATGAGGAAGCCCGGGGTTGTTACTGGCATTTGGATCAAGCGGGGTGGAAAAATGGTTTGGTGGGGTAGAAGTTGTAAAGGGTCCGCCTGCTTGTCTATTCCTAAGGAAGTAGGGACTCGACCGTTGATGGAACATGTGGACCTCATCTACAAATGGTTCTTCTTCATCTATCGGACCATTATCTACTGAATCAAAGAGCTAAGCCAAGGTTTGCTCATTACTTATCTCTTGCGCTTCTTTGTCCTTAGTGGGAGTAGGCTCGACCTCGGGTTCGTTGCGGTCTCCTCGCGGGAATGGCACTTGATTCACCACGAGACAGGAGGAATCATATGGCTCCGAAGGGACGATGTCCCTGCAGCTGGCATTATTGACTGCATTTTGTACCTCCACTTGGAAAATCTTAGCAGCTGTCTGGAACTCAGGACAATCCAGCTCAGAATTCCTACTGGTTTTGTGAAGTCGACACCATCTGGACAAAGCTGTTTCAGCTAGGTATACACCACTGAATGTTTTATCATTGCTTGCCAGTTGATCGAATGGAATGGGGACACCATCATTGTTGGGCCTGGTGTTCCACGTGCGATTCTACCTATGGGAGGGTCTTCTTTCTGCATTCTAATTGGTGTTTTTCCCCCTCTCATAATTCTACCCGGAGGAGGTGCCTACTTGATGATTATCTCTGTTATCTCTATTATCTCGACTGTCTCAATTGAGATTGGCCTAGAAATTGCACTAGGAGGCCTACAGCTGATTAGTCTGATTCTTTAGATGCGACATCTCCGTGGACATCTTCTTGATCATCTCGGTCAGCTCCTCTAGCTTTTTCTTCTTAGTCGTGCCTCAAGGCAATGGGGCTAGATTTTGGAGAAAAGCGGGCGGGGCTGCCGGCTGATTTTGGTAGGCTAGAGGAAAGACCAGTCCTGACAAGTACAACAGTGCCTGGGACTATTGGGAATACGCCTGCTATTGCGGAGCCATCTAGGAATAGTTGTACTACTGTTTGGGCTACAAATAGGAAGTCACAGGAGGCGCATAATTCAACGGCTACCCTGGATGCGGCACCATAGGCAATTGAGGCACCTGGTTCATAAGAGGGGTTTGGTGAGCAAACGCCTGATTAAGCCCCTGAATCTACATTGGGTGGACAATTGGCCCCAAAGAGGGCAACGGGCCGAAGATATTTTTCCCCAAGTCCGCACTTGCGACAACAACTTTTGCATAGGCGGCCAGTAGGGTAGCAGGCGGTGGGTGCATCTTTTTTACCAAGGCCGACATGAGGTTGTCTAGGGCCGCATAGTAGACTGGGAGAGCTACCGCATCATTATGGACGTATGGATCCTGAAGCCTCATGTGAGCCCGATGGAAGCGGTCATTGAAGGAGCCAATAGGTTCGTTGACCTCCCTTCTGATAGACATGAACTATTGGTAAAGCTCTGAGGGGTTGATGGGGATCTTGTATTTCTATAGGAAGGCATTCTTCATCAGATTCCATGAGGCGATGGACCCCCTCGGCAGGTTGATATACCAATAGAAGGCTTCTTCCCCCAAAGAATGTGGGAAAAGGCGACATGCAACATCCTTGTGGTCCACTTGCATTTCAGTGACAGTCGTCTCGAATATTTTGATATGGTCTTCAGCTGTCCTTTGCATATCGCGTGGATGGAACTTTGAACAAAAGCCCTCCAGATTCTTGGGCATATCATTGTAGACCGCAAAGTGTATCGACGAAGGGTTATGCGTTAACCAAGCCATAGAGGGTGGTGGAGGTGGTGCATGCTGTTGGAAAATAGGGATTTGGGGCTGTATCAGCAATACAACCACAATATGGGACTGCCCTTGAGCTATGGCTACTTGGACAGTGCCTTGGGCTGAAAGGGCTAGGAGAGGAGCGAACCCCTAGCTACCGAAGGTAGGATGTACAAATGCAGTTTGGGATGGTTGGGTGGAAGATGAAGGCCAGCCAAATAAAGGTGAGGGTAAAACGGGGGCGAATGGAATGGAGGAAGAGGAAGAGGCGGCGCTACTTCCTTGTGCTCGTTTTACACTCGTGGGAAGCTGCAATTCTTCAAATTCTCCCTTGTTTGGTGTTGAGCGTAGAATCCGTTGAAAGCTCTCTAGGGAGAATGATTCGATTAGATCCAGCTTCGCTTTATCCTTCAACCTAGTATCTTCACCGTAGCCCTCCTTCTAGGGCCAGTTCTGTTGATGGTGTTTTTATGCACTTCTCAACACAGGCAGTGCATAGGTGCACTACCTCTCTTGAAAGACAATCTCCCACAATCGAATTGCAGAACACTATCCCAAGGTCTCTCAGGTGTCAAGTCATGACAGTGCTCAGATACCTCAGTAGTTTGATGTGATTTGCTGGAATTACAAGGAGGTCTTACAGAAATACAAAGTGTGGACACAAAGCATGAAGTTGGATCTTGAAAATAAATTCTTAGGATGGAAAGTTAATATGCATCGGCTGTAGGTTCAAACAACAATCTTGAACTCCATTTAGTTATTAGATTTGGCTTTACAATGTGCAATGAACCTTAGCATAGGTTAGTTACTAAAAAAAAAGAAAAGGGCGAAGGAGGAGAAAAGTTCCTAAGTCTGAAGCTTGCTATGAATAGTGACAATGGAGTTCCTGCAATGGACAATTCCTCAAAACAATATCCCACTTAACCAGGGATTTCACAGTATCATGGAAATTGTGCTATCTTCTAAGGGCTGTAGATATTTCATCTTTCATCCACATACATGCATGAATTAAAGATAAATGTTTGGGGCAGCTTCAAATCAAGTCCAGGCTAACTTTGCACAGCTATCTACCTTTATTAAACAGCAAAAAGTTTGGACTAAGGGATCATCAACAAAGTAGGAATTTTCACAATCACCTAACAACATTCCTAAAATTTATCCAAATAAAGTAAACAGCTAATTAAATAGCCATAAGATCTAAACTAAAAATGTGAAATTGGAGAATGAATCAAGTAGCATGAGAGGAATCAAGAAAATACACCAAGTCAATGATATTTCTTATAAATTTCTGCAGCATGCCTTTACAACAACTCAACTCTCACTTTTGCAAATGAGGAGAGTGCTCTATTTATAGTTTTCCAAAAGTTAAATGAATGGCCAAGATTCATTACAAAATAGGGTTTCACCTACCCCCAAATAGATTTACAATTTAAAATACATTTCTGTCTTTTCCCTATTTTGTCTTGTAGTGGGTGGCACTATAGCAATTTTTGTCCTGTAGCTAATTGTTGTTTTCCTTTGCTGTAGCTATCCTTCAGGAAGGTCTTCTTCCTTGGCTGGGTTATGCTCTTGCTCCTCAGAAGCTGCGTGCTCTATATATTTTAGGATGACGGTTTGGAGCTTGTCTATCTCAAGGATCTCGCATCTTAACGCCTGGTAACTCCACTCCTTAGCGTTCTCTTCCAGTCGCTTCCAATCCTCGTCATACTTCAAGCCTTGGTCCCTAAATAGCTCTAATCGGTAAAAGGCACGGGCAATAAAACATAGGAACTCTGTTGTAATTTCTCTGGTTGCCCCATCCTTCATATTCTCCTGGAAGTATGGCTTGATCTTTTCTGCATCCATTTGCACAGTGGGCATATCATAGCCTGTCATTATCTTGAGATACTCCATGCACTTTGCCCTGATTTCTTTGATCCATTCAATATCTGAATCCACTCTGCTCAGGATTTTCTCTGACCTCTCCTTCCGGTTGATGAGGTCTCTGCACCATACATCCACCAGCAAGTGATCTTCTTTCTTTAGTTCTAGCTTCTCCTCCCACGTGTTCTCAGGCATCCGAAGGATGGCTTCAATTCTCGGGAGGGTGGAATCGTTCGTCATAGGGAAATTGGTGCAGAGCTTCCTTGTGCTCTAAGGGATTGGATCAGATCCAAGAACTTGTTGGTTGTCTGCACAGCCCTGCTGATTCCCATGTTTCCGACGTATGTGACCAATCCGAACCAATCCTCAGTGGTCTTCTCCAAGTTCTTCCTTCTTTCCATCTTGTCTATTTGTTCTTTAGAGAGCAATTGCGGTGCGGCCGTGGAGGTGGTGGGTAGGTCGTCCACTGAGGACCATTATTGTATATAGCCGGTTAGGGTAGAAACTTGCACTTTAAGCTCATCCTTGGAGACCTTGTCCCACTTTATTAGGTGTACCACTGTGGCCACCGACTCCTCTAGGTGTTCAACCTTTTGTTCCCTAGTTGCTGCCCCCAAGTCAATGGTGGAGATATTATAGCTCACCCCTGCCTGGCCAATAGTAGGCATTGCAATTTGTGCCACTCGGGAACTAGAAGCATCCATTATTATTTTGGAACGGACCTTGGGTTTCTTCTCCTTCTTTGTTGTGCTTAGGGATCGAGCCAAGATGGCCTCCAATCTCACCCTTGGGTCTTTCAGGATAGGAGTTGTCTTATCCAGTTGTTTCTCCAACCAATCGGGCATAGCAGATTTATCCTTGGGTGCATCATGGCTGCCCTCACCTTTCTCAGTTAGAGGCAAGACTTCTACCTCTTTTTCCTTTAGGGGCTCCTCTTTCTCTTTAGTAGCATCCTCCTCCTCTTCGTCGGAGTCAGGAATAAACATGAGGTGTTTAATGGGCAGCTTGGTGGATAATTGTCGGGTGGGATCTTCTTCTTTCGCTGCCTCCTCTTCTTTCTTCTCTTCAGCAGCCTCGGCCCCCAGGCTCTTTACAACATGGGTCTCAGCCTCAGATATATCCTTTTGTGGCTGCTCCTTCGGCGGCTGCCCCTCTTCACCATGTGGTGACTTTTCTGCTTCCTCCCCAACATCCTTTGGCTGTTGCGCCGACTCCTCCTCAAGGTCCTCATCAAATGTTTGGATGATCTCCTTGGCACCTGAGCCATCCTCTTCATCTCCGCTCTTGGAAGAGCCTGTCTCTTCTCCCTCATAGACCATCTTGTCAATGGTTCGATGCTCGTACTCGGGGTGCTCATGATATTCATCAACCTCTTCCTCCATAGACCTTGAGGCTTCCTACTCTCTCTCCTCCAACTCTTTCGAGATTTGCATTGTGGCTTCCATGGCTGGTGGCCCTATTGGCGGTTGTGAAGGCTGAGCTGTTGCGAGGGCTTGGGCGAGGGCCGCTTGGAGAGCTGGGTCCATTAGGATCTACGAGAGCTTAGGGGAAAGACTCTGCATGTGCTTCACAAGGGCCTCGGGTATAGTGGAAAGGGGAACAGGCAATGCTATTGTTGCCAGAGGGAGGGATGTAATTGGTGACATGGCAGCAGAAGAAGAAGGGGAAGTGGTCATACAGAAGAGGAATCAATGTTAATTATGGACTCGGCTAGGGGTGAAGCTGAAAGATGGACAGAAATGTCCACTACCGGTGGAGATGCAACGACCATAGCCTAGGAGGCGGGTGGTGCAACAGGAGGGGCAGGGAGAGCTGAGGGAGGTTGCGATTCTGTCGTAGCCACTGCCTGCTTGATCCTCTTGGGAGATGAGCCTCCCATGTCTTTCTTTGCTTTCTCCTTGGGGTCCACAGATTGCGTTGTCTTTGTTCCCTTCCTTTTCTAGGATCTGGTGATGGGGGGAGACTTGGAGGTCTCACCAGTTGATGTGGTGGCGGTAATGTCCTCCGTGGTACCTGGCTTGCTCTTGAGCTCGTCATATGTTAGGACTACCCCTTGTCACTTTAGGTGCGCCACCTTCCCATCAACCCACTCCTTAGTGCGAGTTATGATCGGCTGGGTGATAGTATCTAGGTCATCGACCTCTTGTTTGTCCCAGTCGATCAATGGTATGGGCAGGTTGGCAACCGCAGGGTACCTTTGGTGCATTATCGTGGACTCATCCTCCTCGAGCTGGTCCGATACCTGGAACGGTTGCACTCTTCTTAGGAATAATACCATCATACACATGTAGTGTCTGGCGAGCACCTCCTTGTCATCTTTGCAATCAGCCCAAAAGTCTTTAATGTGGTATTGGTGGGCATACGCCGGCCCCAGTGCCTTCCTCACATGGCCATGTGGATCCATCTGCGGGTGGGCAGTGTACCAGTCAAAATGATATTCCTTAAGCTCCTTCTCAGAGTTGCTGGCACATTGAGAAGTCTGTAATTGATACATGCCCTGGCCAAGGGTCATGGGATAGGGGATCCCTACCATGTGCTTGTTGCTGAAGATGGCTTGAATGTGTTGGAGCTACCAGGAAAGCTCCAGGAGGATGATCCTATCATTTGGGTACCACGGAAATCTGTTTGGCCATTTCGTGAAACCCTATGCCTAGATGTAGGTAAACTTGGGGAACTGGATGAACAAGAAGGCATATTCCTTTAAAAGTGCCCTGGCGCTGTGGGAGACCCTCCTCTCGAAGTCTCCGGTGATCAATCTGATGATATGGCCAATGAAGGCATCATTGACCCAGCAGTACTCCTTCTTGAAGTTGCGGTATTGGGGTTGAGGGTATTTGTCAAATGGCTTGAGCCCTCGCTTGTGCCCCTGATCTGGTGCCAAAAATAACTTGCTGTATTGTCTTTGACCCACCAGGGAGTATACTAGGTAGGAGGTCATGTAAAACTTAGAGCTTTTTTTGACATTGACAAACTATTCATGGAAGCAGTTGCTGATGATGCCTCCCCAGTCGAATGAGACCTTGGTGTTAACGTCCTCATTCCCCCGTAGGATCTGCTCAATGTATTAGGCCATCCACTCTTGGAAGTAGGCGGCCGTTGGGAGACCCATGACCCTACTCAGCATAGTTACTAGGTCATGATAGTCCTCGTGGAAATTGCTATGGAAGAGTTCATGGGGAACCTTCGCAGCGCTGCCCCATTTCTCCTTAAGCTAGTAGAGGTTGATAGACTTCTTGCATCCTGACGAGCTAGCATCCCACGCCACCTAGCATTGTTCTAACGTGGGGACCTCCATGTGTGGGAACGTGGGAATGTGAAATATTTTCGTGATTCATTCTGGAAACATGTCAGTGAGGATGTTCCCCTCCTTGTCCACAATTGTCCTAGTGTCTGTTTGATAGGCTTCTCGGCAAGCCATCACTAGTTTAGGTGCCATGAGCGAGGGAGGGAAATCGGCGGCCTTGGCAATTCCACTTTGTCGTATTAGTCTGGTGTTCTTTGTTGTAGGGTTGACCTTGACCCTCTGAGTGAATTCGTCTATGTCCACCTGACCAATGTTTGTATCTAAAATCTCCTTCTAGTCTGTTGAGACCTTCGATTGGAGCAGCTCACCCTGGAACTGAAACTTCATCTGATCTTTATCTTCTTTTCCCTAAGGGGTTCTTTCTGACTTTTTTCCCTTGTCCTTTTCGATGGAGGCCCCTGAAGTTCCTACAGCTGATTCCATATATCCTGCAAGCAAGGGCAAAGTCAGCACAATAAAACATTAAAGCATTCACGTTAGTCCATATTGTGAGCATAACATCTAAATAATCAATTAAGTATATCATAAATCTTATCTCTAGATGTTATCGATCATCGTTTCAGGGCATTTAGACAATCCAGGCCTGGAGGGCCAGACTTCCCTGGCAGGAATGCTGTCAGGAAGGGAAAATGCAGCTGTGAGCTCCCGGAGACCCTCCTTGGTCAAATTTTAATGTTTAAGGAGGCCCATGATGGAGAACATCAATTTTTAGGACATGGGTCGAAGTTAGATTCTAGGTTTGAGTTCGTCTAGATCGACCTAAGGGGAACCAGAGGTTTCAAGCCGAGGAGCTATCTGGCGACAGCTGTTGGCAACAGCGGACAGCAGGCAGAAATTTGGAGGCAAAAGTCTGAGGCTCGGGGCCCGGAGGATGAAAGAACGGCCGACATTGAGTTAATTCGCTTTGGGAGATCGGGTCGGAAAGGTCGGGAAGGCGCTTGGATTTCACAGTTTGGGATAGCAAACACTGAACAAAAGTCTGGTGGAGGAAGTCCAGGGATCGGAGCTCACCATATGAGTCCAGCGGCAATGGGTATGCTGGGGTCTAGAGGCCAGGGCGCAGAGGAAGGATTTCCAATAGAAACAGCCTTCAAGAGGTTGACTTCCACAGGTGGAAGTCCGGACACCGACACCCGGAGGGTAGAAGGCCGAGCGGGAACATCCGTTAGGAACAGGGGCAAGGATTGGAACTCCTGGATATGGGGCTTGGTGCGTCGGTGGCAGTGAAGAGTTTTGGCGAGAGCACACGGCGACCGGAAGATCAGGGCCTGGAGACCGAGCGGAGGGGCAAAATTTCTGAAGGGTAGGAGTTCCGCTGACTTCCAAGGACGGAAGTCTGGGAATCGGGGTCCGAAGGATCAAAGGTCACCATCACTAAGAAAACCGCCCAAGGCGGAGAGGGAGATAGGGATGGCCTACCTTGAATACGCTAAGTGGTGAGGAAAAATCTACCGGGGGCAATGGAGTGAAGTTGATGTCGAGGATCGTGACACAAACGAAGGCGGTGGGCTCTAGTTGATCACTTGTGCAATTTGCTCCAATTTGGATAATGAAAATGACATTGGTGGGTTGGGAATTTTATACCCCAACCACCATTAATATCTGCATTAAATTCCTGTACAGCCGCGGGAAAAGGTTGGTGAAATTTGAATTAGGTCGGCGGCGGCGGTGGAGTCTCCGGGACCCAGCAGCCGGGAGGACGTGAGTTGACGGCCGCCGCAAGATTTTTGCGTTGATCAGGCTATAGCGGCAGTGAGAGGCTCGGGGCCCAGAGGGCGGGAAGCCATCCGTCATCTGCCGTCAACGATGGTAGAACCGCCACCGAAGACCGGGAGCAGAACTCAGGACGGCCGGGCCCGAACAGTCCTGCGGCAGGCAGGTAGGAAAAAACCAAATACCGGTGGAAAAAACATGGGCGGGCCCCGAGGGGCTGGAGCTCCCCAGGGCGGGCCCCGAGGGGCACAAAGACGCCCGGAGAACACCGTAGAGGATGGCCTTCACAAAGGGGAAGCCCGAACAGGGAACCTTGGACGCCCGGCCCGGAGGGGCCCAGGGCCGTTTAGGATCGAAATGCCATAGGGGTTCCTCGAGGCCTCGGAAGGCAGCAAAGACCAAAAAGCGGAGGCGTGGCCGATTTATGATAGAACTTAGAGCAACATCGATCATGTGGAACATCAAAAAAAGAGGGGCACAAAAAACGAGGCAGCCCTAAAAGACCTGATGAGGCGAAAGAAAAGAGGGTCCCCGTTTTGAACGGGGCGTGTTTGCTAAGGGCACAACAAGTATGATAGTAATAAAAAGAAAAATCTGTATGACACGAGACAGAGTTTGTTGCTAGTTTTCATATCAACAAAGCGATGTATACCATTCTGAGTTTATGAATAAAGTTTGATGAAGTTCTGAGTTTAGCACTTGCGTAATTAGTAGATGCTTGCTAAGGGGGCCCACTTAGTAAGTATCTGTAGCTAGTTAGTTAGCTGTTCTTTTTTTTCTATTGATCATCAATTAGATTTCATCTTTAAAGTTTTCGTACAAACTCAGTCTTGTATTGCTCCTGCAGCATCGGGAATCCATCCCTGTGCCTGTTCCTGTAGCATAAGGCCAGTTCATAGTTTGAGTCTTAGTCGTAGCTGTTATGATTTTTGTTTTGGTTAAATCATGGTTGAGTTAAAAGAACTTTACATTGCCTTCCTGTAGCGTAGATAGAATTCTTTCCAAGTATTTATTTTTGTTAAGTTGTGACCAAAACCAGTTCTTAGTGCATATATTGTACTGCGCCATTCAAAGTATACATTCCCTAGTTTGACAAGTAAATGAACGTCCACAAAGAGATATTGGTCACCTGTTGGAATGTCCAATTCCCAGAATAGGTTTTACTATGATTTTCATATCATTTTGTGGGCACGACCACGGGCAACGGTGAAGCACGATTAGAACCCCAGAAGTGGAACTCTGGGGCTCAGGGTCCGGCGGGCAAAGCGGCCATCGAAGATTTCCACAAACTTTTAGTAAATGGCGAATGGGGAATCAGACCCTGAGGTCTAGGAGGACGCGGAGCGAACGCCGCTGGGAATGGAGAGTTCAACTAGGAAACCCGGTGAGGGAATCCCGAATGGCAGGGCCCAGAAGGGCCTGGGGCCGTTGGCAGGGTCAAACTACTAGAGGGACTCTACGAGATGCCAGAACGCAGCAAAAACTAAAAGGGGAAGGCATGGTCAACTTATGGTGGGTCCTTAAAGCAGCATTAAGCATCTGAGACATCAAAAAGAAGGCACACAAAATGAGGCGATGACAAAAATGACCCGACAAGGTGAAAGAAAAGAGGGTCCCCATTCCAAATGGGGCGTGTGTTAAGGGCACAACAATGCTTAGTGAAGCTATCATCTTGTTTGGATAGGTGTGGATAGATGTATTCTTCTTCCCGCACATATTCAAATTATCATCCTTTGATCAAATCTATCCCTTAGATAATCATCCAAACATCCTAGGGTCTATTTGTCCAAAGATCTAAATCTAAATCAAAATCAATCAAGGACAAATTCAAAAATCAAAATCTGCAACATATCCGAAAAGTCCCAAAAGCTGGAAATAAGACAAAGTTGAGACATTGGAAATTCAATTTGAAATCTAATCAAGAGCGTGTTTGTGGTAAAAAGAATCCATTAAGCAAAGGTTAAAGACAATTGGACCCCACACATGTGTCTCCAATTATTTCACGCAAAGTCAAGATAAAGAAACCAAAGGTGAAAGCCCTTAGTTTGATAGGCCATCAAGAACGTCTCTCTAGTTTGTATTCATTCTATTTCCACCAAAAACCAAATCTTTTCAGAGAGTTTGAACATCTTTTTTAGAGAAAAGCTTGTTCTTCAATACCTAGGTCTAGGAAAATAAAGTGTCTTTTTTAGGTTCATCTTAGGATCAAAGCAAATAAATATATATTCAATCGATCCTTCAAAACATCAAAATGAACACCATCTCACAATCACCTTTTGGAAAATCTTGAAATCATCCTTAATACTAGGCTTTTTGGAAAAATAAAAAATCATCAAAATCATTGAGACTAAATCCTTGAAAACTTTATCAAAATCACGTTTGGCTAGGTATGTGTAGATGCATCCTTTTGCATATGCTTAGTCAAAGTTATAAAAATCATCTTCTTTAACTTAGTATATGTAGATGAATCCTTCTTCATATGCTTAGTGAATCTATCATCTTGTTTGGATAGGTGTGGATAGATGTATCCTTCTTCCTGCACATATTCAAATTATCATCCTTTGATCAAATCTATCCCTTAGATAATCATCCAAACATCCTAGGGTCTATTTGTTCAAAGATCCAAATCAAAATCAAAATCAATCAAGGACAAATCCCAAAATCAAAATCTGCAACATATCTGAAAGTCCCAAAAGCCTAGTATCTCCTTCAAGATTTATCAAAAGATCATAACATCCACATCATCCATCCCTTACATCATCATCATATCACCTTTTAATCCTCAAGTTATCCTAGAATTTTCCACTTAGAGGCATCAAATAAAGATCAATTCAAAGAACCAAGAGATTCATCTCCCATTCTTAAAAAAATGTTCCTTTTTTATGGTTCAAACTAGATCTCAATACAAGAAGAGCATGGAAGCCAACAAAGAAACACCTGCTTCAAGTGATTTAAGTCAAAACACTCCTGAAATGAATCTCATTGGGCCTAGAAATCTCACAATTAACCTTCCAACATCATTGTAAAATCCACAAGAAGAAGCCCAAGGAGAGGACCTACCCTTTGGGATGTCTCACAATGAAATAACTGAAATGCTTCAAAATCCAGAAAACCATAAGATTGTCAATATCATGATGAGGCTTAACCCTTCTTATACATGCTTGAACTAGCAAAGCAAGGGGCAAAATTTACTCCAAATTTTGACATGAGCACCATAGTGGAGACATCTTTTCCTCCAATCACATCCACCATTCTATCCACACCCCCATCCCAAAATATCACTCAAAACATTCCAAAAATCACAACATCTCTTGCTCCAACCCAACCTAATGTTAATAAGGGAAATGCATTTCTCAATGCTATTCAAACAAATCCCCTTGTTAATAATCAAAACTTGGATGCAAATACCACCTTGGAACAAACCATACTCGAAAACCCATTACATACAAATGTTCCTCTCACTTACCATCATTATCCGTCATCAACATTTTTTCGCACAATGCCTCAAACTTCTCTCCTCACAAATTTGCAAGAGGATAGACACATGTTCAGACCAGGGGGCATATTTGACACCACAACATTTTCGCAAGAACTCCCACCCCCCACCTTTCCACCTCTTCCACCACTTCCATTATCAGCCACACCATTTCTTGTCTTAGGGCTTCCCCCTACCAACTATCAACCAAACCAACATCCCAAGCATCAATCAAAGCATTATGCCAAATGCTCAAAATTTGTCATCAACATCACAACAAAAAATGACAAATGAACAAGAAATTACAACATCATCAAACACCCCCCTAACATTGGAAAACATGGTCTCTCAAGGACCAATCCCATCAATAATGCCACTTATCACTCAAACCACCACATCAACAATACCATCCACCAATCAAATAATCAACATGACATCACCATTCACCACTACCACAAATGCCATTCTGAATCCACCAACACTAAATTCCACCACATCAAGTCAATATAATGCAACATTGCAAGATGCTTTCCAAAGAGGATACTAACAAGTGCAAAAAGTAAAAGCCATATACATAGCTACTCAACAAGCCACACAAGATGTGCGAGCAGCCCAAGTAGCCCAAGCCGCACTGTAAATGCAACAAGCCGCACAATCCCAAGCTCTATTGCAATAACAACAACAAGTTGCTCAAGCATTGTAAGTACAAAAGGCCACTCAAGCAAAAAATTTATTGTAACAACAAGCAGTGCAAGCACAAATTGCACAATTGCAAACTGAAGTGCAAGCTCAATATTAGGCACAACAAGCACAAGCACAACTTCTTGCACAAAGACAAGCAACTCAATTGCAAGCATATCAACAAGCAATAAAGCAATATCAACAGTAGCAAGAAGTAGCAGAATTGGCATCCCAACAACAAGCGTTATTGGAACAAAAACAAGCACAACAACAAGCGTTGTTAGAACAACAACAAGCGCAACAACAAGCACAAATCCTAGTGCAACAACAACAAGATCAACAAATATTGTTCATACAAAAGTAGGTGGAAGCCTACCTCGCTCGAAAAAACATACAAATACCATCAAACAACACACCGACCAACCCACCCATCCAACCCATGATTGAAACACCCCAAAATACCTTCATCCAACCCCTTGATCTATAAAATGATGTGACGACACAGATCAGGTTGCTTTCACAACAAGTGCTCGATCTACAATCCAAGTGAACAATGCAAGCACCAAGCAAATTGTGTCCCTATCCATTTGATAGGAGCCTAGAGATGAAACCATTCCCTAAGGGATTTGAAATCGCCAAATTTGATAAATATCGAGGGATGGGAAACCCTAAAGATCACATCAGGGAATTCCAGGTTCATTGCATGGAGGTCACATATGATGATACTTATCTAATGTGACTATTCCCTAGGAGCTTGGCAGGCCCCTCTATAGAATGGTTCTCTTGCTTACCTTCAAGCATTAGAACATTCCAAGAAATTAGGGATGCATTCATTAAAAATTATGCATGCAACATTGCAATGGATGTTAGTCTCGAAGAACTCTCAGCTCTAAAACAAGGAAAGGGTGAATCTTTCGCTTCATTCCTTTAATGATGGTGATCCAAGGCCAATCAGAGCAAGTGGAACATGCCAAAAGAACAACAGGTTTGCACCATCATAGCCAACCTTGAAGGCCACTTGGAATTTCATCTCAAGGTTCAGGGCATCACCACATATGATCAATTGATCCCCAAGGCACTCATTATTGAAAGAGCCCTCATGAATCAACCCACAGAATCAACTTCATACCATAAACAACAAAATAATCACCCACCATCCAATTACAATGATAAACCTTGTATATGGGAAAGAAGAAAAAATATTACTAATGATGGTGTCATCGATGTCAAGGTGGTCATTAGTGGTCCTCACCAAAATGTACCCACACCGCAAATCCAATCACAACACCAAAACACTCATCACATAACATACCAACCAAACAAAAATCCAATAATGAATAATCTCAATTACTAAAGAGGACCACCCCAACACAAAATTTATCCCAAATGAAAATACACCATTTTGGGGGAACCACTTGAGGACATCATGAAAAAGTTGATAGACAAAAATCTCATCCAGCCTCCTACATTTGAGAATTACCAAGAACCCGATGTCAAACCTCCTTGGTATAACAATAATCAACTTTGTGAATTTCATAAAATTGAAGGCCACACCACAAACATTTGCATGAGACTCAAAAACATCATCCAAGATCTCATTGATAAGAAAATCATAAATGTGGAACAACCTATGGGAAATCAGGATCTTAAGATATACACGAATTTGATGCTGAATCATGGCAACAAAGGGAATAAAAATGACAAAGGGAAGAGTAGTGTAAATCATATTTATGAATTAGTCATTGCCTCCCTAAATGAAGACTGCATGGTCATCACCATCAAGGGCGCCCATGCTGAAGATTGTAGAGTCACCACAAGATGCGACAAAGTCACCATCGCAGGATCATCCCAACCAAATAGAGTCCATTCATCTAGATCTATGCCACATGGTTATAATGTTGTAGACCAACTTAAGAGAATGCCAGCACACATCTCCATCATGGAGTTGTTAAAAATATCAACCAACCAGCAGCAATATATTGTTTATTTATTTTTTAGGGGTTAAATTGTCTTTGAGCAGATGTTCAAGTCTGTGTAATGACTGGCTGGAATCTTAGATGATATAGTACTAGTCTGAACTCGAACCACACATTTGAAGCACATTTTACTTTTGAGAGAAGCTTTTTAAATATAATGTCAGGTTTCTGAAATATTCAAGTGCGACAGGACAAAGAATATTCATGCTTTGAAATATCCTTTGCAAGTGATGGTCTGAAAAAAATTGAATGCTGCCTAGTTTTCAAATTATAAATCAACAGTGTATGCTAATGTCAAAGCTGCCAAGTCTTTAGCAATAATCAATCCTTCTCTGTGTGTGGTAGGTTTACCTGTGTATCAAGATCTTTAAAATTGTATCCCCAAAAAATAACAAAATCTTTAAAATTGTATCCACAAAAACAACAATTGTAAGAAGATAATGAAACCCATTGGTGCTTGATGAGCCCATCATTGAATTGCCTGTAGAATTTTAGAGGGTTATTGCTTACCTAAGCCTCAATTTTAGACATACTCCCAAAATTAGTATTTAAAGAGTCTATAGAACAAATCAATGGTCAAGATGGAAAGAAGGTGAAGACATGGATCAAGGATTCTCATCAATTGATGAGAATTGAATATCCATGGATCAAAAAATCAATCAATGACCCTCAATTAATCAAATAAACACACTTTCAAAACTGTTTCAAAGGTTGTTAGAAAAGAATATTCTATTTTTGGATCTAAATATAAGAATATTCCCTATGCAAGTTGAGTAATATTAGAATTGTAATTAAATAATTATCTTATTTAATGAAAGGGGTTAAGTGAAATTTAATTAAATGATTTAGATTGTTTAATTAAAAGAGAGGACATAAGGGGGTTTAATTTAAATAATTTGCATTATCTAATTAAACAATATTAAATGTTAGTGTAAAAGTGTAGGAATTAACTTAATTAAAATGATTAGATTAATAGATGAAAATGATGCATTTAATTAAATATCTAGGATTATTTTGTTAAATAGTTGAAAAGAAGATGAATTTTAGGATGAAATGATGTTAGTAATAAAATTGAAGTGTGTAATATCATTTAATATTAATTTTTTATTTTTTTCTTATTAAACAAAGTTCTATTGGGTCCCTCTCTATTAAGAAAAGAATAAAATAAATAATCCACAATGGTTTCTAGAGATAAAAAATGACTACTTCATAATTTCCATTCTATAATACAAACTCATTTTAGTGTCGGTCTATTCATCTATATAGTGAACTCATTTTGGTGTCCATCCATTTATATTTTTTAGGATTCATTTAGCTCATTCCCAAGCCTTAAAAACTTTGTTCAAGATGATGTGTAGTCTCTATCATGATTCAATGTCTAAATTTTTTCAATTTTCTAAGAAATTATGTTCATCTAGGCACTATATCATGCAACATGACCTTGCTCACTATGACAAATTTACAATGTGATCCATGTGAACCATTCAATGACTATGATTAAATGGGAAAGGATAGAGGGATAAAGTAGAATTAAATATTGGATGGTAAGGTAATGTGGATTAATTTAGCTGGAGGATTTTTTGATAAGTTTGGCTTTGATTAAATTAATATAAATCTATTTAATTAAAGTAGGAGATAATTAATTAAATAAATAAAAAATATTTATTTAATTAATGGCTAAAGTAAGGTGGGATAAAGGTGGCTAGCAAATTAACTAATTAAAATTATAAATATTTATTTAATTAATGCCTATGATAAGGTAAAATCAATTGTGGTTAGGTATGGACAAATTTGGGTGTCTACACCCTTATTAGCATGCCAATATTTTGCTCCTTAACATCTCATCCTATAGTTTGAGTCTTGTGATATAGCCAACCCACAATCCTTGATACTTTTGCCTATGTTTTTGTTCACCTCTTAATTTCCCAACACATGTCATATTGTTTCTAGTAGTCAACTTCTGGTGCCATTACATTCATAATGGAATATTTTCCACCCATGATGATTGCTCAAATATGAAGTGGTGACTTGCATGATGGCCAACCTATTATGTTTGTGGAGGATATAAGATAGCTATTATTTTCATTTAGGATCATGATCGAGACTAAACCAAATATATTTTGAGAACTTTTTTTCAAGTGTGGGATTCTTAGGATGAAATTTGAAGTGGTGGGTGTGCATGATGGCCAAGCCTAGTGATTTTACAAGGTGATCTCACACAAAGTTCATATTTGAGATTCATTAAATATGGGTTGTGGTTCTGTTATATTGATTTGATTTAATATTGCTATTGGTATGATTTGTTTTTGATAAAAGGGATAAACAGGTTTTACAGGGACCCGAAACCACCAAGTAACATTACAAACAAAGACCAAAAAGAAAGGTCTGAATGACAAAAAGGTTGCCAAAGAGATAAAAACTAGCTAAAACTGGCAGCCACAAAAAGCTGCAAAAAAGCCATCAGAAAGCCAGCAGTCAGTCAAGCCAGGGCCCAACCACGGCTAATCCATAGTCTTCAGGAGCTCGTCAGCAACCACTTCCAGGTCCACCATATCCTAGACCCCCTCCATTAAAATCTGAGTCAGATTTGAGGAAGATGGGGCTTTTCTTTTCATACTTGATCTAGTGCGCCTAGAAATCCCCACGTCCTCATCCTGGTCTTTCTCCTTATCTAAGTTGACAATCAGTGCTCTGTTTTGGGTTTCCTCCACTCTTTCGGCCATGGATTTGATGATTAATGAATTATGTTTGGCTATTCTACAGTTCTGATCAACAATTATTTTCATGGTTCCTTTAATTTATCAAGTTCATTTTCAACTGTACTGCCCTTTTGCATGCTATTCTTCACAAAGGTATTCTTCTCCACTTCGAGTTATATTAGCCCAGCAACTTTAGCTTCAATTTCCCCCAACTTACTATGAAAAGATATATTTTTGGTCTTCAACTCACTGATTTCATTAAATAACCATCTAGCAGAATTAAATTGATCCTCAGAGCATCTCTTAGTAGTTCCAACAAAGTCATAAGCGGGGTCACTATCATAATTGACACCAAAATTCATCGACTCCACACCTCTGGGAGGACTACAGTTCTCCTTTTGAAAATTCTAAGGGGAGTGGGGACCCTCAAGACTGACCTTGACCTCTTTAGCAAAAATAATAGGAGAGTCTTCAGGATAGGAAACTAACTTGTTAACTGGAGAACTAGAGCCCGCCAATATAGCATTAGGGTTAGTGCGGCCGGGAGCAGGAACAGAGCAAGCACCAGAAGGCTGGGGGGAGCAGCCAGAGGCAAAAGGGGGAGGCAGGGGAAGTGAGGAGAGCTTAACATGGCCAGAAGTAACTTTGGTCCCAAATATACTAGGCTCAGTTTCATCCTCATCAGGAT